>UPTC01002035.1:0-11004 GCA_900537255.1 Acanthocheilonema viteae | reverse complement strand
GTAAACATGTATGTTTTGCTGAAAATAAAATGCCTAACAATAAAATAGACCTCACAAATGATTTGTTTCTTCTCATAAAATTTTCTCATACTTGGAACACACATGTGTTCTCAGTAATTAGCCCAGTAATGCTATACGGATGCATTTAATTTATTCCTTACAACACACATATACATACGTACACATACATACACACACACACACACACACACACACACANNNACACACACACACACACACACACACACACAGACACACACAGGCACACGCAAAGCACGTGTACTGAATTTTATAGTAGTAATTTTAATACATAAGTATAAATGAACAAATAAAAATATTGAAATAATTTTTTCAGTATATTTAAAAGCAAATATAAGTATATCTGTTCCTATGAAATAATGATAAAATATTTTGTAAATTTTGCAGATTGAATTTTTCTAAACATTTACCCAAAAATATACTATGAACAATTTACTACAATGCTCTATTATTCCTTCATTCATCAGGTAATTCAAAATTAGCATTCAAAAATAATTGAAAATATGACCAAAAGGATATTAAATTTTCAAATAAGAGAATCAAAAAGGATTAAAATTTTTAAATATAAATAAAATTTAACTGAGATTTGGTACAAAAAAGAAAGAAAGAAAAGAAAAACAAGAAAAAAAAAGGAGACTTGTGCAAAATTATTGATGGTTTTAAATAAAAATCTATTATTTTCACATTTTTCCATATTTTACTTCATTCATCAGAAAGATTAGAGAATGGAAAGAAGCAAACAGATATCTTATTTCGATGAAATTTGATAGAACTCTCATCTTCTAGTTATCAACAATAACCCTTTTTCTCGTAAATGATGTGTAGATAGAGGATGGCGCTTACTGTTTTATTTAAATTTAAATAAATATCTAAGAAATACATGTTGTTATCTTCATTGATAATTTAATGGATGTCTTTTTTTCTTCCTCTCTCTTTCCCTCCCTCAATTAATATGTTTAATGCAATCTTCGCTAATGAACTAATCGGATGAGACTTGTAGTAAAATAAAGCAATGATTAACTGGATGAGACTTGATGCGATAAAATAAAATGATCAAGTCATTTTGTTTCAGTAATTGACACCTTTTAGTCGATGTTAGTCCCACAGTTACGAGAAATAAACATCTTTTCATAAATTACAATTTCCCTTTGTAAAATTTAATTTAATATTCGTAATTTCTTAAAGCTATTAACATTAATAGTTTAATAAGTGGAAGGTTTAATTGGCTGATAGAATGATTTTGAATTTGTTTACTTACCAAAAAAGCTGAATCAAAAGTTTACTGAAATGACATTCATATTTCTTGCTACCAATTACAAAGCAAAAAATGAACATTTCAATGCAGACAGCAATTATAAATGAAAACAAAAGATTTTCAAAGGTTCGAATCAAAATTGATATTCTAAGTTGTTAAATATTTTTAATAGCCGAACCTAGACGAGATCAACTAAGAATCAATTTTAATTTGCTAGTTTCATTTCATTTTTTCTTCTTTGCCCAACATCCATATTAAAAATAAATTTGATGCTCATATTAGCGACAGAAATCGCATTAGTCACTTTTTTCAATAGCCTACAATTAATTACTATTCATCTTAACTATTGCCATAGAAAATTATATACATAGTTTTCTTCTACAAATTTATCACAGTGAAAAGCTTGAAAAGATAAGATATGGAAAAGTTTTCATCAGAAATGCACAATATTTTCTGTTTTTGTAAAGATAACTACCATCAATGCTATTTCTTCCATTCATAAGCAGCAAATAATAGACACAGTTAAACTTTCACCAATAACAATTTGAAAAGACTTTTGAGCAAAAATTTGATGTGACGAATAACAATAAGCATTAAAATCCAATGAAATTAAAAAATAAATCCTGGATTTACAAATCTGAGCTTGTACAAATTGATTCTTACTGAATTAACTGACAAATGCTGCAATCTATTTCTAAATAGTACATACATGAACATTTTAGTAAAACATTTATTTTGTCCCTTATAATCAATCTTACTAATAATAGTGATAAAAAAAAAGCTCGTATATGAAGAATAAAAAGAAATCTCATCACCGATTGGATAAAGTTGAATTATTCATAGAAATGATAACACATATTAAAAATAAAATATCATCTTCGAAAGGCTTCAATTAAATAAAAAAAGTTAGAGATTGATATAATACAGTAAACGGAATAGGAAGAAAAACTCAACAGTTCGAAATAAAAACAAATACTGAAATACCCATAGTTTAAAAATATGAACCATTCGTCCAGCATAAGCATCATTAAATGTAAAATAAGCGCCGACAAAATTTGCATTTATATAACAAATCGGAACAGTAAACGAGCTTTTCATAACAGCTGTTATATGTCCGATAGCTAAGGCCAATAACGTCGCGCAAAGTTAGCTGGTATCTGGAAAAATTAAAAAATAAAAATTTTGCACTGCAAAATTTAAAGTCCAAATCAACTATCAGTTAAACTAATTTTAAGTGCCACGATAACAACAAAGATAATTCAAATTGAATGATTTACCTGTTTATCCTGCAAACCTAATTCCACTTTGCAGACATCTGCATATGCACCATATCTCTCCAAACCGCATTCAATAAATCCGGTAAAATAGATTGCATCATTGAACCAAGTCTGACCTAGCATTTGAAGAGATTATCAAGCAAAGCAGATATGAAAATCCATAAAACTTCAAAATGCAAAAAAATTTGGCGGTGAAAGTAAAGAATTACATCCAGTCTACCAAATACAACAACCCAATTTGTAATACCGTTTATTTACCATAAGAAAATTATTGATCTCAGAAACTTACCTTCATCAAACTGAATACGCAATCTACTATTCCCACCAGATTCACATTCTTTTGAATAAATTCTTGTCCATCCTTCCGCTTCTTCTTTTTCAACCATTGATCGTATGTAATATAAAATGTGGAAGATCTAAAATGGAATTCGTTACTTTCCAATTTTTAAATGGAGAAAGTTAATTGGCAAGATTGCCAAGCTCCCGTTTACAAGACCAAATGGAATATTAACAAATAGTATAAAAGTGATTTATAAAGATTTCTAAAAGGATTAAATCAATCCAAAGTCAGAACTTTCATTTAATGTTTGCAATTTAGTCGTGACCGAAAAAAAACTCTCTTGGGGGAGAGAGTGAATGTGTATGGGAATGAAGGAATTGGATACAACATGGCCAATGTATTTTCCTTTTACTAGGAAAAGAAAAGTTTGCGATGGAATTAATTTAATTAACAACTGATTAACGAAAAGACGAGTAAACTAATCGTTTTCTCGTTAATCAATTGTTACATTGTAAGCATTTTTATAGAAAGACTAAAGAGAATCTATACTAGTGGCCACAATAGCCACAATAAACTATTTAAATAAAAGTAAAAATTTATAATACACGAACCTATGAATCTATAGAAAAAGCCAAAATCAATACCTGTTTTGAGTATTCACCTGCATATCGAACATTTAATATAATGTGTTTTGTTTTTGTTATATCTGTAGATTGGGCAATAATTATTATCATAATTTGTTAAATTTCGTTAAAGAATAGAGAGAAAATTCATCAATAAAGATTTGACATCACAGCAATATAAAATACAGGGAAGTGAATTTATTTTAACTGTCATCTCCAAAAAAAACGAACCTTCAAATGAATTCAACCACGTAATATGAAGGCGTGATATACGTAAGCCTGGATAAATCCTTAGCCTCGGATATACTAATGGGTGAGATTTCTTGCAACGTAATGAATTTATGGAATCGTAACGAGGTATTGTAATCATATCTTCCTGAAAGAAGTTTGTAATATTCTATATTATGCTGTATTATGTAATATTCTGTAATAAAAGAGAATTCATGCATAATTATATTATATTATGCATGAATTCTCTTTTATTTTTTTTTACATTCTGCTTTTAGTAGAAAAGTCAAATTAAAATATGAGTGGCTCCTTTATGATAAGCTTGTAAAAATAGCAATAAATTAATAATCCTTGTCCTAATCAGTTGCATAAAAGTTTGTTAACTTTTCGTATTTGAAAAAATGACAAAGCCATTTAAAACTTACAGGCATAGTATCCAGTTTTTCATCACCTTCATCATCGCTAAGTACAATCACATCACTAATATTTTCACTTCTTTGAACTTTTTTGATGCCAATTGGCCCATTATGACTTTTACGTTTCGTTTCCGTACTATTCAGTTTTAAATAATTGGCTGCCGGAGAATGATTAACACTATCTGAAAAACATTGGAAATAATAATTCAAGGTACCCGTATTTTTTAATATAGTTTCGAGTAGTTCGAAGCAAAATTGTGTTAATCATTCTCAAGATGTTAGGTAATCACATTTCTAAATAATTCCATTTTATCTATGACTTAAGTCAAAGATCACAAAATAAATGACAAAGGCCATGAAGTTGATTAAGACTGCAACGACAAAGCAGGGTTTACCAACAATATTCTTATTTTGCAAGAAACTATCAATAGATTGCCTACAACAATAGACCTGTAAAAAGGATTATAACCTTAATAGCGTAAATGGAGATAAAATGAAATGGAATGACAGAAACGTTTAAAGATTTTTACAGGCTATTTACAGATCGAGATTTAAAAAAAAAAAAACAAGTTTACTATTAAGGTCGTTATAGAACAGAAAAATTGGAAAATCTTTTGGTTATCCCTCTCTTCGTCTTTCATTATCCCTTCTCCCGTCGGATTTAAAAAAGATATCACACAGCGAAACTCATACTATTACTAAGATCTTGCAAACAGCAGAAATAATGAAATCCAACAACTGATACTAGATAAATTTTAATTTAAAAGATTAAAAAAACACAACTAATGAAAAAGATGGCCCGAATAAAAGTCTGAAAATTACTAAATCATCAAATCAATTCAACCAGTCAATCATAAAAAAATCTTACCTTGCCCATTTGTCTGCAACAAATTATTAGTTTGCATGGTTTTATGCTGGGAACTCGTTGACACCAGAGTATGACTGCTAGCATCCGATGAAATCGGTAAATTCAACGGTTGATTCACAGTGATTAAAGCATGGGCTGTTGCCAATGTTTGGTTTTGTAGCGACGAACAGTTATTGTTGCTATTTGCAGCTGTACGGGAGGGAGAAATAAACTGCTCCAAATTCATTGATGATTTACGTAAGTTCGAATTATTTAGACGTGATATCGCTATTGCTGAAATCAATTAGAACAAAAACATGTGAAAGAACCATAGCTTTTCCATTACAGTACACTCAAAATCTTAAAAATTAAAAATTTTCAGAATTCATTATTCTGAATAGCTAAATAAAAGTATTCTATTCAAACTATCAGAAAATTCAAAATTTGTTTAAAAACATATTCTCCTTCATTTCTTTCTCATCTTTATTATTCATATTATATTTATTTTCTTGTTATATAATATTTTGCTCTAACTCTACACTTTATTCTATTTGTTCAGTTAGATCTAAAACAAAACAAACTAACCATTCTTCCGAGCAAATTTATGAAAAATATTATTTTGCTCAGGTGAAACGAATTGTCCTTTCTCAGGTTGTGTGGTATTGGCAGCAGAAATGTTCGCAACAGATGATGTACTCGCTTTAGCATGTGACCGATGGCAACGCATTGCTGAGTTTGCAGCATTCCATGATCCTTCCTCATTTTCCGCTTTCCAACGTTTTTCCCACGTTTGAGCTGCTGCCGCAATCTAAAATATTGATTGCTGGCGAAATAATAAAATGAACTATAGCAAAGAAATGCCAATAAAAGTGAATTTCAGGATTACCAATGATGATTATTGCCTATTAAATCCAAACCTTATCAAACAAGTGCGATTGGTCAAGTATGGAATAGAAGATAATACAAAATTATCCATATGGATCAATCAGTTCGTCATCTCAGAGGCTTCTGGTATAAGAGCAAATCAACTTAGAATGTAAGCGATAACATATATTATTGTATGTTAATCACGAAGAGCAAATCAACTTAGAATGCAAGCGATAAAATATATTATTGCATGTTAATCATGAAGAGCAAATCAACTTAGAATGTAAGCGATAAAATATATTATTGCATGTTAATCACGAAATCTGCTGAAGCATTATGCACGATTCAACATAAAACTGATGATGCTAATTTCAACTTCCATAACATGCAATCCAACGCTTTGTTTTAGTTAGACTGTGATAGCACTAAACTAACAAATATTTAAAGGTTAATAATAACTAGTAAATAAAATGCACTTTAATTGAATAGATGATAGATTTACCGTTGTTCCCGGATAGTTACTAGCAATGAAGCAACTGAACTCTCGAATTGCAAGCCGCATTGTTGATAAATTTTCATGTAAAACTTTAATTGATGCATCCTGTAAATTGAAGAATAACTTTGGGTATGATGGCAAGTTAGAATTTAAATTAATCGTCAGTGAATCAAGCATAAGAAATTTACGGTCGCTTTCCCAATTATAAACTAATTGTTTGGAATTGGTTTGACTAAAATTGACATCTTTTGTATTTTCTGGAACAGCGATCCAAAATAAATAAAACCCTGCATTTTGAGAAATTAAATCAGAAAAACTTGAAGCAATTCCTAGCTTACCTTAGCCCGAACTTCGTTTTGAAGACTTTTAACCAGTGAATTTAATTCACGTTTTTCTACTTTACAAGCTTCAACGACACACGGCAACTGCGATGTATAATACGTCAAAATCTGAAATATAATCAACAAAAAAATTTATGGCAGGTTCAAGAAAACTTTTGAAAAAAATAAAAGCAAAAAAATTTCGAAGTACTTGCATTAGAGAACTTATATTTCGGAAACAATCATTTTCAATTAATCTACGCATGGACTGCTTTAAGCTGCAAACTACGCTTAATATGCGTTACATATTAAAAAAAAAAATCTCCATACATGTGCATTTTGAAAATGAAACTCTGTCTACAAAACATACAAAAATTTGACAAATATACCGACAAGTAAAACTGCATTTTACAAATTTACCCAAATAGGACAAGTAAAAAAAAAAGTAAAATCTATTCCCATACGTATGTAGCATGCAAAAACCTAATTTATATGTGTAAAAAAAAGCGGAATTTATATGTGTATTATGAAAACTAACCCTTTTCAATTCATTTTTTGTTACCACACGTTTTCGGCATTCTTTGTGCTGTGATGCATTTTTTCGAATTGGTTCAACCGGATCCATACCTGTAGCAAAACAATTAAAACTATATTTCAAAATTATTTGCCAAAATACGACAAACATTTTATTTGAAACCAAGAAAACAAAGAAAAAAAAAGCAAAACTTGGAAGCTCTATTTGAATCGTGAAATTATGATGTTTCACAATGAAACAAACTTGGACGATATTAACTGTGATAAAATTTCAAAATTACATGCCTAAATGGTCGATCTCGCACTACCTTAGCAATGAAGATTCGTAGCCTTATTATGTGCGGGGTTTTCTTTTTCTCATAGCTCCGTCAGTAATTCTTCTTTTCCCGCGTGATTATTTGAAATTTTCCCTGCCTGGTTTCTCACGGTTAGTCTATCCCTCTTCTTGTACTATTTTCGTGTTTCAATCACCCCACATTCTATCCTACTTCTTTTTACTACATACTAAAATTGCCCGTATAAAAACTCACAGGAATTCTGGTCTGATAAAAAATTTCCAACTTATATTCAAATCCAAAATTTAAAAGTTCTAAGTACGAAATCTAAATTTTTTCCTATATATGACAGGATAGAAATTGGATGATAAGTTATCACCTGTTAAATTGATTCTAAATGAAATACTTTCATATCTGTAGGAATACTTTTGAATTCATAAATTCAATTTTAAAATTCACAATTAAAATATTCAGAAAATTTAACAAAAAGAATATTTTAACAAGATTTAATGATGCGAGAAAAAAAAATTGATCAAATTTGCTCAAATATTAGATGAAAGATGCCTGTCTATGAAGGAAATGAGGTATTTCACTTCCATTCAATTTTTAGCACATAGAATGAGAGTAATGACGAAATAGCATTGTAAGATACAATGAAAGGAAGTATAAGAGATGCATAATGTGTGCTGGAAACGTGCCAATGTAATATCAATTATCGATTAATTGGGGCAGTATTTCAGCACTGATTATCGATTGGTTGAAGGATTGATGTTGCAATTTATGAGATTGATTGATTAATTAGCTATCGATTAACAATTTAATGAATGAGTACTTTCAATTTGTAAAAACTATCCCGTATTGATTATTGATATGAATTGGAGACAAAATTTTATTTGCAAAAGTGATCTAATCAATAATGTACAGTGAGGAAAGCAAAATGTATTTTATTCGTTCGATTTAAAATTTGCGCTCAATAGCAAGCTTAATCTATTTTCTATAATTGAATTTAAACGCATTATGGTGTTTATGGGGAAGCTTGAAATTTGCTAAGCATTTGAAAATCTAAAACTTGCTTCTTTTTAATTTTTGGTTTGATGAAATGATTGCCGAGAACATATGCAGTGCTCAAATAGTCAAATAGACAAATTTATGCAGATGTTTTTTTCTTTTTTCTAAATTAAATTTTTGTATCCAAGTAGAATTGATTAAAAAATGAGAAATTTTTTCAAAAAAAAAAAATCAGGAAAAAAAGACAGCGAATTAAAGTTAGAATGTATCGGAAATTTCTAAATAACTCTTATTAACTGTTCATTAGATTAAATCATTGTTTAAATTCTGATTGAAATGGATTGTTGCTTTTTTCATTCTTTAAAAAAAGAAATTATAAAACAATGGAAAGCATTTTAATAGTTCAAAAAAAAAATACTGTCTTAGATTTAAGCATTAATTGTTATTTCTGAGTTTAAATTATAAGTGATAAATTGATAGAAATTCTCTTAAATTCTGATGTTAAACAATAATTTAATAAGTGAATTCAAATGAAAAAAAACGAACTAAAGTTACCATAATTAGTATATAAATAAATAGATTAAATTTAGCGAGTTTCGTTAGTTGAAAGATGACATATTTTTATCAGTGCAAATTTAAATGCATTTAAAGAACATATAATTTGTCAACAACACACACAAACACATAAATGCGAAAGAATTTATACTGATCGTCTTTTTAAATATTAGAATGAATTTTAAACATCGATTGATTCACTCGAATTTTTGTTTTCCCATGCAAATGTTATAATTATTTTGAATAAATGCGAAAGAATTTTGCTCCATAAATTCAAATACTCTTTTTGTTTTTTTTTTCTCTTTTGTTTTTTTTCTTCTCTATCTGATTAGTTTCTTTTTCATAATGAATGAAAATTATTTTATTTTATAAAAATAATTTCTTGATATAAATAATTAATCGATATAATTTAATATTTAGTAATAATCTAATATGCCATTTTAAGTTACAAAAAATTTTGTGCTATATTATTTTTTAACATTCCACAACGATTAATCTCATTTTTCCTTTCGACATTTATGAATGATAATGCTGATAACTCAGTCAATTTATTTAATCCCATGTGACATTTTTTTCCATTTTTTGAAAATGTTTTTTTCTCAGTAAAATGCTTTTTGGGAAATTTTTGTTTGCTAACTTTTGTGGCTCGCTTAAATTTACTCTTTTTGGCAAGAACAGTACAAGAAATAAATGCACTTTGGCATTTGAATATTTGTAATATTTCATTAATTTTATGACAAATCGGGATTGCTAAAAAAAAGATTATTTTTCCAGTTCGATATGTAAAAGTTCTGAGAAATGTTAAAAAACCTCACACTTCAAATGAAATGCTTTTTGAAAATGTGGCGGATTTGAAAAACTTTTACAAGTTTTAATTCAAGCTATTTGATGTTGAAATGATAACGATTCCTCGCATTGTTATCATGACAATGCCTTTTTTCTCTTTATCATAACCTTGATGAATACTATTTTCTCAAAACATTGACTTAATCGATATCAGCTGCTGAATTCATTATACGCTCATTAATCAAATTGTCAGTGTATTTCACAATGTTATTTCACGATCAAAAATCACCAAAAATTTTCATAAAAACTCCGCACAAAAAAAAATTTTACCTCGCTCAAACAATAAATTACTTTATTTTCTCTAAAAACTCTTGTTTTATTCACTTTTCAATTCAGATCTAACTTTGAATTTTTAAATCTTATTAATTAAAACTATTCTCTGCTTCTAATCTTCTCTTGATTTTTTATTTTTAAAATTTTTAAATTTCATTCTTTATCCAGGTTTCTTTTTTTTTGCTTTTTTTCCAAAATTTTGCTTTAAGTTGTCTTATTTTTTCGTAAATTTTTAAAGTGTTAGGTTTTTAAGCTTCAGCGTTTTCGTTCTAAACATTTCAAAATGTATGGGTTTTGATGTGATATCATTAGGCCGAAAGATGGCAGTTAAAAATCATGTTTAATGTGAAATCGATGAAATTTTTTGCTGAATAAGCAAAAATTCACTTTCACTTCAATAAAATATAATTACCATTAATACTTAATTAAATGATATTTTATTGCATAAAGTATTTTAGGAAACTAAATGAACTTATTGACATGAAAAACAATTTCAGTGATGAAGGTAATAGATGATTTAAACAGATGGCATTCACGATGATGCTGCAATTTTATTTCAATTTCAATTTTAAGATTTTGCAATAGATAAAGTGTTTATTTCACATTTCAGATTAAACAAGCGTTTATTACATTAATTTCACAACTATACACGCAATATGTTTTATCCTATTAAAATGTTATTTAATTGAATGTTAGCTCTTCGACTAAATTTGAATAGTTTTAGCAGTGTCGTATTTGTGGTAAATACTTTTTTTTTTAAAATTAATATCGTAGATTAATTTAGTTAAGGAAAATGAAGTTCTGCATGTGCAGCATGCAGTCATCGACATTTTGTATTTATTTAGCAATATCATATTTGTAGTAT
>UPTC01002034.1:0-11013 GCA_900537255.1 Acanthocheilonema viteae | reverse complement strand
TTTCCAACAATTGCTTAATTTTCATGAGAAGGGCAAATACTTCCGCCTTTTTGACACGGATCTTTTCCAGCACTGCGATAAGTTGAACACGTCTAACTTGCATTATACCAATCGACGTATTTCCTTCAAGACGTGTTTGCTCTATCAATGCCGTACCCTCGTCGCTAATGCGTTGCAGCTCAATGTCGTGTTTCTCGAGCTCTTCCATTAATGGTTGAATCGCTTCCTAAAATGAATAATACAATAGTTACTCTTCCGAGTAACTCTTTACAACACAGAAAATGTTAGTGCAAAAACGGTACTGAAACTAATTAAATCGAAATACAAAGAAAGAGTTGACCGAATATTCCTCAAATTATCAATTATGCTTTTGGTCGATCGAACGATCTGACATTTTTTGAATTGGACAAAGAAACCTTTAAAATTTTAAGTACATGCTTGGACATGAATTTGAAAGACCTAAGCCTAAGCCTAAGCACCAAAGCATAAGCCTAAGCCTAAGCCACAACATCACTCGAACGGTAAGGAAGTTAACGGCGTTCCTCTTGTACAAACCTCTCCAAATAAATGGACCACGAATAACGAAATGCAATACTCCTAGGTTGGCTAGGAGTTAAATGTCAATCGAGACCGAATCTCATATTGATGAAGGGTGAACTACTAGCCTAATCCTGAACACGAGATGATTGTCAAGCTTATTCTGTCGACAAGGCTAACACAGACAAATAGTTTGGATAGTGACTTGTTCTGAGGATGGGGTCGATAGTGTGATTGTGACGTGAGTGATGAGTGGAAGTGTGTAGGCTGATAAGTGGTAATAATTGAATAAGTGACCTTTTCCCTATTCTGGAAAGGCTTATATGCGGATTCCTTTGGGCGGTTCCTTATAGATCAAGGATTGAATGTGTATAAATTGGAAATATTCGGAATTTTGGTTTCCGATAACCTAAGCCTAAGCACCAAAGCCTAAGCCTAAACCTAAGTCTAAGCCCGGTTTGACCGGAATGATTCTCTCTCCTACGAAAATGTTCTCCTTCACCACTTATTGCGATTGTACTAGTCACTATACGTTCCCCAAAGACGACCACTTTACACTTTTAACTTAAATTGAAAGTGAATGAAAGAGTTATTTTCGCTGTAATCGCAGTTATGGTCGAGAAAAGTTTGTTGGAGGAAAGCCAAGATAATGAAGTGAAAGGCCGTTATACAGAAGACATATATATGTGTATTTCATACAGTCTCTTAAGCATTTTAATGAATAGCCGAAAAGTGAGCTTTCATCTTTCCAAGCGGTTGCAGCGGTTGATAGCTTCTGTGCTTTCTGTAGTCCTCGTCGACGACGAGCGAACTTCATTCTATCCTCTGTTTCTAAATACGTTTCTTCAGTATGCAAGTCCACACGCACAAATAATTTCAGCCTGAGTCTTCTTTTTTTGATTTGTTAGCAATTCAATTAGTGCTCAAAATTATAAATTTAGCACACTTGTAGCCAGACTTTATTTTATTTAATTGAATTTATTTTGCAGCACTAGCTATTATACTTCTTCAGGCCCCATTTTTTACTGTACTTTTTCTTAATTTTTATAACACTTTGAATTCAGGTATTGCAGTTCTGGTCTTATATTAAGCTATAACCTTTTTGATGAGTTCAATATTTTTATTGACTTTGATATAATTCATAAGTAAATGTTGTCCTTATCATTCATTTCATCAGAACATTTCACCACGGTCATGAGTTCCTTTCGCTGTGATTGTGTAATTCTATGTGTCATCGTCAATGCCCTGGAACCAATGGTCCTGATATTTTCGGTGAGTTTTGGACAGCAGGTACCAAAGGTGAGCAAAAATTCTCGCCTGCAAATTAGTCAGTTAATTTTAACAAGCAAGTTCAATTTCAATCTTGAAAAAATATTGAAAACAGAGTACTTTGAACTTGCCTAAACACATCGCTCATTAAGGCACATAATATAAAATTAAAGCTGCTATTTATCAATGATAGTACATCAATAAAATCACCGAGATATTGCATCGCATATCGAATACCTGGTTTTAAACCTGAAATTAGATGGGTAATAAGAGAGAAAAAACTGTTAGAAATAAAAAATAACCGTTTAAATTAAATGTTGGTTGGGTGTTTCGAAATATTTCAGTCCATTACCTGTCACAATTAGTAACAGTCCAGGTGACATGAGTAATTTACCTATAGCGAAAACAAGAATTCCTTGTGGTAACTCCGTGACCAAGAAGACGGCGACAATAGCGGTTAACATGGTAGTGGTACGTTCTGCTTGAGATTTGCCACTTGTCTGACCTCGATATAAGCGAATACGTCGTTTACGGGCTTCAATTAGCATACGTACCAATAATGTCATAAATATTGTCAACATCAAGCACGGTATCAATTTTAGCACCAAACCTAAAACATATTTTTATTCTCTCAACACAGAGCAATCTGATTCAATAAAATCGGGAATGATGGAATACGAGAATGATTGTCGATTCTCGATTGTTTCAATGATCTTTCAAGGAGTTCGCATCAAATGTCTATTTTGCTTTTACTGTCAGTCACTTTGCTTTTCACAAATTCCAGTGAGTGAACCAGGCTTCCAGCCAAACTAATCAATTCCAAGGAGAGATAGATTTAAGTAGATGGAAAAAGTATGTCTTGTTTTTTCGTTCATTAGAAGAAGAGCTTTTAACACGTAATATTTAGAAAGCTTGAAGCTTTTTTTTCTGATTTGTTTACAAGCAAAGCAGTTTAATCTCTGTTCGAGATTACAGACCTCCGCAAAGCTTTTAGTAGTCTCTCTTTCATGCTGTTGAATTTATTTCCGCAAGACACAATTTACAATTGACAATCTTAGCATTTGCAAATAAGCTAATTAAAATTGCAAGCATCAATAGTAGAGTATGTAGGCATTTCATAAAAATATGATTCAATGTACCACATGGTGAAGTGAAAATCGATGGGTTGCTGCTCTTTCCGGACTTTACCTTTCTGACCATCCTGACAAATGAATCGAAGTAATAGAAAGATGAATAAAAACCAACCAGCGGCCCAGAAATTAAACCTTTCCCAGCGACAGGTCCACCATGAAGGCTGAGCAATGTTGTAGGCATGAACTTTCGGGTTATCCACGTAATAGTGCGCATATGCGGACTGATTTGATGTACAGTAAGCCGGTACATTCAGATAACCGTTATCACGGATCTGAAATCAACATTGGACATGGATAGCTGAAGAGTTGATGAGTGGACGGAAGGGTTGGACGTGGGTGGCGTGATTCTCGCTCTGCATTATTATCAGTGATGGCTGTCCATTTCGTGTTAGCTAAGAGGAAGAGCACGTTGTTGCATTATCATATCGTGAATGATCAAATGTTTCACCTGATATCTTAACATGTTTGGCAGAGAACCAAGAAGTGAGATCATGATAGCAGCAATGATTGCGATAAATGCCGCTTTGAAAGTGTTAACAATCGGAATTTTCGATGTCGACGTCGCACTTCGTTTCAGCACCAAATATCGCAGAACGGCCATGTTCACGGTGAGCCAGAGGGATGATGAATGAACAAAAACGGATAAAATGGCATAAAAGTAAGTAAATACTATCCAGAAATAGGTAAAGTACCACGGATGACATATCTCAACCTGAAATGAACTTCCTACAATTCTATTCTTTAATTTTCATTCGGGTGATTCATTGTATTCAATAACTATAATTGCACTTTTCAGAAGAAGCCTAAAAATTTAAGAGAGATGTTCTCGAGATTTTTTGCCCTGCAATAGCAGTATTGTCTGAATTTGAAGTTTGAAGTGGATCAAAAAGCAGAATGGAATTGTTTAAAACCGAATTTCCCCTCGGATCAACACATGTCACCAAGCATAATGTGAGGTGTGAAATTGTCAGAAATTCTCGTACATATTTTGTGGAATTTTCTGCTGCTCAAATCTGTCACAATAACATGAATATTGTTGTGAAATCTCCAGAATTTCAGAATTTTTATATTTGTATTGGAGATTTTCAGAAACTCTCATTGCGAAATATTTTGCTTTTCGTTCTTTCAAAGATACTGAATGGAATGAAGAAATGTTGTTGTTTACTGGGAAATGAACAAAAAAGCACAAAAGGATTAATTAAAATTTTTAGAATTTATTTCAAATAAAACTGGAATGATAATTTGCAGAGAGAAGTTTGTCATTATTTGCAGTGCGCACTTTTTTCCCTTCTTACGATATTCTCAAATTAGTAAAATTAATGAGTTTTCTTTTTCTATCCCCAGACTCATTTTGCCCTTAATTCCATAAAAGTTCCGAGAAAGAAGAAAATGTATAACTTGGCACCAATCAAGGGGATTACAAACCTTCTTTCCAATACTTTCTTTGTTGCTACGGCAAGTGCAAAGTATCGGCTTCTTTTAAAGTTGTTTAAAAAGAATCAAGTGATTATCTTGAGCATGTTAATCGGATTAATTAATTAGTTGAGCATTGATTTTTTGGGAAAGGAGACGAGGCAGGATGCATTCTCTTATTTTTATTTACTGAAATGAGCAAAAGATGAGTTCGTTGCGGAAATGTACAAAGATTTCGAAAAAGCTCATACAGTACTGATCAACGGACAATCAGTTTGTACTTGCTACTGTGTAGAGTTAAATTTCTTTACCATATTATCATCTTTTTTGAAAATTTGTTTGATTCGAGGTTTAATGACGATGTGTGTAAGAAGTTGTAATCAAAATGAATTTACCTGTTTGAAAATGAAATAGAAAGCCATTAGCGTCATATCGCATAATGCAATTACAATCAAGAAGGCATTGAAATGGTTCCTGCGCATCGCGGGCCTCAATAAAACAACGACAATTGCAAGGTTGGCGAATACGCCGGTGATGCAAAGGAAGTGATAAAGGACGATGTGGATCGGGAAATAAGCACTCGCGAGTGGCACAAGGAACTGAAGATGTTTCTGTTAAGTTCAAACATTTGTTGGAAGATCAGTTCACCTTACAGTTCGCCGTTTCAATAATTTAAGCAAATGAATTGTAGTTTTTTCTTGAAATGCATCGCACAGATCTTATTTACAAGTCTTGAAGACCAGAAAACAATTCCGAAATAATGAAGAAATAATTTGTAATGGTAAGGATTCAGTCTTGTATTGCATTTTATTCAGGGTAAAATTTTTTTTTGATATGTCGCTGGTAGGTTTTTCAAAGTCTTTCTCTTTCATATTATCAAAAATTAGAGTTCTAAGTCAAATTTTACAAAAAAAATTAAATTCGCAATGGTGCGGAATTATCGCCAGCCTATGTTTTGCATTGAGTAGAGCTGGGGTAATTAAAGTTAGCCTACTAAATGCTTGTAACTTGAGAAAAAGTTACATTTTTCCTTTAAGAATGCAATAATAGAAATAAATCGAAAAATCCGCCTTCTCTCCTTCCTTCTCGCTGAGGCTCTTTTTCCCATTTCTAGTCCAGACTTACTTGGCTTCTTCCATTCTTACCTTTTTCATTCCAATCTATGAAATATGTCGGACTCCAGCTGTTGACTCAAAATGCACATGCGTGCAAGATATCCTTCCAAAGACAAGTTAAAGTAAAGCAGGGCGATGAAATTTATTTTCTGATCATAGCGAATTGGAAAGTGCAAAAGTTGATATGGCCACGTTTTTGATGTCACCTTAACTGAGGGACAAATTTTGCCAAGGAATCTAAGAAATAAATAACGAAGCAAATCTTTTCCAATAAATATGAGCTGGAAGTTTGCAATGTTCACAACTGATCTTACGGAACTGTTTTAGATTCTTTGATTAGTCAATATCCATTCTCTGATCTTTAGAAATTTCCAAAAATTCAAAATAGAATGCAATAAACCTCCAAAATTGTTAATGGCTTTATAAAATTTACTAAATTTCTCATCTTTCAATCTTCCATGCTTACTGCAGATTGCTCACTCTTATCGAATTTTGTTTGCGTGATAAAAAATTATTAATATCGGTTTTGTTTTCAATTCGTAAACAAAAAAGCAAAATAATTGAAATTCCTGTTAAATTTAACACAATTCAATCAGTGAATTGAGCAAGGACTTATCATCTTTCAACAATTTTCGAGCAAAAATTTATCAAAATGATAAATAAAATTTGGATGGGAAGGGGCAGGGAACTTCTTACCTTTACGACAACATTTGCACCCCTCATTTTGCATTCATAAATCTGCGGAACGACACTCAAATTAGAATATAGCTGAACTTGGATGTTTACCAAATTTTGTTGCCTAACTAATACAGGCTTTGCTTTTCAATTTGTAAATAGGAAAGAAAAAATTAACAAAAGGTCATTGAAAAAATGTGATTTGCATATTGTGAAATATCTGACATGCTTCATTCCCGACTTCACTCCATCTTTTATAACACACAGTATTTAAATTTGAATTAAATTTACCCTTATTGTATGCCATTTACTACATTACTGAAAAGGAGCATGCATTTTGCTGGAAGTGACCGAAATATTTCTTCGAGTTATCGCCTTTTTTACTTTCGAATTTGCAGATTTAATTCCGATTGGAAGATTGCAAATATTTCGATTATAGTTAAGTTGTGAAAACCAATGTGTGCTATTTGCAGAGAGACAGGAGGGTGTTGGAAAGCATTAGCAGCTAATGCATGGCAGTTTTGATATTGTGAAGGAGAACTGAAACGATGTTAACGAATTTCATGACAAAGAGAAAGGGATTGCAACCTTCCGTCGTCATAGCAAACTCCCGAAAGCACAGCGATCACAGGGATGCCTTTAACGTGCCCTCCAAATTCACCATCCGACAGGCTGTGTGGCACGGAAACTTCATGTCACATCTCTTTGAAATATGTGAAAAGTGCATGAAGTCTTTAGAAGAGAGTGAAATGCATTAAGAGATAAGCAATCAAAAAAGGAATTATTAGGCGAGTGAATAGAGCCGCAGGGAATTTTAATCTTTTCGATATGAATTCCATTGCAGTGCTAGTTTTGATAATCGTCTCAGTAACAATACCTGAAGAAAACATATGTTATCAGTGTTGCCTGACAACGATCATAATGAGTAGAATCGCAGAAGCTCATTTCGGCACGCAAGAAAAAGTGATGTGGAAATTTTGTATAGAATGGAGATTCTGCAATTTAATGTAATCCGAGAAATTTTCCAAAGCGACTCTCGAAGGAGAAGTTCTTTCTGATTAGAACTGTTGCTTTCTGGACTCACTATTCATTAGTATCCCTAACTATCATTATTGCAATTGATTGTTGTAAATTATCATAGTCTGGCCCAGTTAAATTGGAACTGACATGGTGATTGTTTCTTCGCTACCGAACTTTTCCCATTCAAACTATTTCCTGTGAATTCTTCAGTGTGTTCATCTCTCCCAAAAACACATCGTTGTGTTTAGTTCATCTTCCGATCCGCTCCGTGACATCGCCGTCTTGAATTCAATTCCACTTTCTGCTTAGGAATCCGTCTATGCGAGACAAAAAAGGAATGTTTACTGAACCGGCATAGCCGAGGAAGGCAGCATTCGCTTTTTAAAATATGCCTTAACTTTTTCTCTTTCGTCCTGTGCTGCAGAGGTCAGCGACTAGCGAAGCATTGCGACAGGAACAGTTGCTACCGTCCTTTCGCAGTCGCACAATCAATTTCAGTAGCAGTAGCAATGAAATCAGAATTTCAGGAATGAAAGCAATTCAAGAAAAGTTTCTCTGTCAAAGGACAGTCGGCTCTGACTAACTCCATTTTCTGAAAGGACACAAACTTTCAAATTTCCGAACAATTCACTCATCAGCAGCACAGGAATTCAGGCACAAATTTTCATTCTGTGCTATCGTTGATCCGACGACCCAAACAGGCCGCCTCTACACGTTTTCAAAGTCACTTCTGCGTCGGTCATTGCTACTTTCCTCTTCTCTTCCAAAAAAAGCCAAGATCCATCCCAAACCTCTTGATCTCTGCCGAGCAGGTGCTTCACTTGGTGGTTCGCTACTTCTCTTCGGATTAATGTTCGGGAAAGTTTGAAAAAAAGAGATATTACTGAATTATTAATGAAATAAATTACTAGCCTTAAAAAATGATGATATCGTTTAATTTGTTTTTATTTCTAGGGAGGATAGAGCTCAGTAATTCCTCTCTTAACAATAATTTTTAAAATAGATTTTCATGCACACTTGCATTCTACACATACACTTCGTCGGCGAATTCACCAATAGGTAAACGACTCTCGACACCCATAAATTGCTTACATTTCTGAAGCCATCTGAATAACTTGGTCGTTCTAATGGAAAAGGCGTTACATTTTTCTAAAAGTGTATTTGTCAATGAAAAAGTCGTTGATGTGTGTGAATAAAATATGACATTGCCATTGTTGAAGAAACATTTTTCGGAGAAGTCATAAATTGCTATCACCTAAAATTGGTTCGCTAAAAATAAATCCAACCACTTTTTATTTCGTATTAATAATATTAGCACTATGAAACACTCCCTTTCTATCTTTGGATCCACTTCTGGGGCCGACCGCCACCTATACCGTTTTGGTGTGGGAGGAAGGTGAGTGTACGCGCAGATGCAGATGTTACCTCAATAAAGTTTCATTTGCTTTTTCCGCTTCCCGGTGGAAGCATCGATGATTCTGATTAATGCAGCATGAGAATCACTGCGGGAATGAGTGGTTCATGAGGAGAATGAAAATCCAAAGGAAAGGTTGAGGGGAGTGCTCCTGTGAACAGATGCTACCACAAGACACTTCTGAACTCACTCTAAATTGTTTTCGTCAGCGAATTACTTGAGCAGTAAACGGCTGCACGTTTGCAATTAGCTATCACTCTTTTGAAAAGAAAAGAGATAGGTAGTGAGCAATGAAGTGCTGTATGGAGAAGCGGATCAAGTGGTGGTCATTTTGGGGTTCGCTGGATTCCAAAGGGTAATGGAAATGAGTGAAATGATGAGACGGATTCAGGAAGGGAAAAGCTTTTGGTTCGCAGAAATAGCGCTGTATAGGAAGTACGCTTTGCCCTTGAAGCGATTAAGGTATGCAAATTGTCACTGTATTTATTTAAGATACTGTTCAGATCAATTCCTCTTTCATTCTTACAGTTCAGCACTGTTGTTTCCTCTCTCCAAGATTTACTCCTGTATGAGTGGCTTTTGAATGAGTATTAATTACAGACAAATTGATTTTAAGTTTAAAAAAATTGTTTCAAGACAGATTCTGTGAAATAGGGTATTGCATTTTGCTTCGGGATTTCCCCTTCTGCGTGCTTTTGTAAATCCCACGGGAGCGAAGATAAGTAAAAAGTTCCTGCTCAGCAATTTCCTAATTTCCAGTCTTCCTTATCTTATAAAAATTAAATGGAGAGGACATTTGTTATTTTTATTTTCAAATGTGCCAATCTTTAACCCTTCACAGACATTTCCTTTTTCTCGTTCGTCTTTCTGTCACCCAATAATTGAATTTATTTCCGTTTTGTTAAAAGAGGTGGTACAATAACACTGTACAGCCTTTAATTCATTTCAGGAAACACTCTTTGTTTTAGATCCGGAAAATTGATACAGCTACAGCATGTGATTAGAGACATGATTAGCAGTGTGAAGGAAGTGTTCGAGATTGATCGTTAATTAGCACGGAAAATGAAGGGATAAGAGACAAGCTTCTCCTTCCAGTACCATAGTTCTTCAGGAATCCTCCTGTACTTAAGTTTTCTGCTTACTTTTAAAACATAAAATTGATTACTGCTTTGAAGTTTCATTCTACCTAATCTTGTTTTCATGGCATCAATTATTAAATAATCTACAATTGAACTTTCATATTCACAATAATTATTATCCACCTGCATCAGTTGCATTAGAATATGTGAATAGACAGTGTTAAAAATTTCATAAAGTTCTATTTGAAATATTTGCTTTCCTTTCAAACATCAAAGTTGCATTCATTTTTTTGCATAATTTTAAGCTACTTCCTACAGGATATGACGAAGAAATAGAAGTACAGTGAGATGCGGGTGGTACAAAGGAGAGCTCTTTATGAAAAGAAGAAAAAAGCAAAAGGAGATGAGAGTTATCCTTTGGAAAAAGTTAATTGAAAATCGACCAATGGAAGATAGTTTGCATTTTCAGGTTTTATCCTTGGTACGGCATTGAAAATGGACGAATAGATGATTTATATTTCAGTACAAAATTTTCATAAGAAATAAATTTTGAAATGAAAACGTTAGATGTTTCATTGAGGAGGAGTTGCTGAAAACGTGAAGCGAAGACAATTAATTAATTGACAAAATTAGTTATCAGTCAATCTTGGTGTTTTGCAATGCAACTTCTTCCTCCCTTTCCCGTGAAGTTGGACGACGCATGCACTGCAAAACTGTCACATCGAATGCTGTGAGTGAGTAAGCTAATCTTCTGAAAGGTCCGGCTTCCCGAGCATACATTCCTTCAGAACTATGTCCTTAAAGTACATCTCTATTTTATCGGATAATTGTTTGAAAGAAGTTCAAGTTTGAAATGGCACTCGTAATTCCGTCAAAAAATGATTCGTTTCCCGAAAAGGGGTAACTTCTTAACTAACTTTCATGTTAGCAAAGGCAGAAAGAGCAAGCATTGACTTGAGCGGACCTTTTTTCTTGCTCTCAGCCATTGTTTGCCATGCCATTGGCGACAATTTATTGTGAGTGGCTAACAAAAATGTTTACATGAAAGTTAGTCATGGGTTTAACGAAGCCTTTTCACTTCTGGAAAGGACAAAAAACTAATTTCTGAATAATAAAATTCTGCTTGGAAATCTTTTGTTGAAAAGATGGATGAGTTCGCAGTAAATGAATATGTTTTCGGTGCTTGCACATAATGATAATCATTGCTACCGCGGGAGCTACCAAAGAATGAAGGTTGAAGGAATGCAATGAACAGGGGAACATCCAACTCGAGAGTGGATGGAACATCCACTCTCGAGAGCTACTCCCTCAGAGATGAGATAATGAGCTATTAGTTATCCTTCACATACTGAGGCTAC
>UPTC01002033.1:0-11016 GCA_900537255.1 Acanthocheilonema viteae | reverse complement strand
GCGATTCCTTAAATGCTAGACAATTTCTAATTAAATCAAAAAATTAATTTGAATTAAAAAATTAATTTAAATCTTAAATCAAAAATTAGAAAAAGTGCAAAAGTAAGCATGAAATTTGAGTGAAGTGAAAAAAGAAACGATTATGTTGTTGTTGATTGATATTTAAATTTGATGGAGAAATTGAAATCCCAGTTAATCTATACTTGAATTATTTTCGGAAGAGAAACGATAAACGGACATAATAGCTTTTAGCTTCTTCTAAGGAGATTAGTATTGCCAAACATAAACCGCAGCCTGCTACTTTTACTGCCAGGAGCCAAGAGATGTAATTTCTGGCTTGAATTTAAACAACAATAGGGATAATACCAGATAAGCCTAGTTTATATCATTGCTTAAAGAAAATTGCAAGAAATGAAGTATATTTTAGTGTAAAAGAAATGAATGTTCTCGAGATTTTTAAAAATAATCAATCAATAAGATTTTATTATATAATTTTTGAAGCATATAATAAAATGCTATTAATTTACTCTGCAAAATTTTACATGTCATTGAATATTACTTTTTAAAAGCATTCCATTTACAAGATGAATTAAAAGTAAGCTGAACCTTTTGAATTAACGGCCAACTGTGGCATGCCTAAAGCACTAAGCACCGTATCGACCAGCTGACTGAGCAAAGTCGCACCGGAGACAATTGCGTAAGAATCGACAAGCATGTGGCCATCACGTGCGCAGGTGAGACAATGTTGCGGTCGAACCGATTCCACCACAACGCGCACCGGAAACATACTCATACTGAGCGGGATTCTGAATCCTTTCGAGTGACTCGCAGGAAATCCAGCTCTTTCTAGAAATTCTGATATTAACAAAGCAAAAATTTGACACATAAAAGTTCGAAAAAAAAGTTAAACAATTATTAGAATCTGAAGTACTTCAGATATTAGAAATTGTTAATTCAGATCGATTGATCAAAGAGCGCAAATCAAAGAGTTCATTCGTTGAAAAAAAATTAGGAATGGGAACGAATGAAATAGAAGTCATACTTTTATCACCCACTCTCGAAGCAATATATTTCGGGAATGCTCACTGCAGTTCTAAGATCTGATCAACAGATCAATATAGGGATCGTTTTTCATAATTGATTAATATAATTAAAACTAATACTCTTAAAATCGATATTAATCAATGGTAAAAATCATTCGTACGACTTACTTGTTTGGGACAATATATTTAAAGAAAAGAAGAAAAGTGTCGAAATAGTTTAAAATTTCGATCGGAGACAGAAAGATTAAGTTAAATAAGGACCAGAGAGTGACGGGGTCTGTGATAATATTAGTGTTGACAACAACAAATGTGATTTTAGCCCGTCTTCTCAGTCAATTGTCCTGAAATATATCACGTAGTATAATTGTTTTTCTTCCAAATTCCGCAACAGATATTTTAATTCGTTTCGTAATATCTATCAAGACAGCCAATATCCAATAAGATGTCTCATTTCATATCTTTCGAGATGTCAAAGTGTTTTATGCACTGCTGAGTTATCGACAACTTGAAATATAATTTCGAAAATTTCGATAATTAAGATATTGACATAAATTGAGAATAGAATGCATAATCGTTGTAATACAATAAAGTAAATTTTTTAATGATTAAAAAAACTTACAATTCTCAATTATTAAAAATATCCCTGGTTTTCATTTTTACTACCACTTTCTATTTATTCTTTGAGAAAATTTAGCAATTTGCATTTACCGAGAGAAATTGAAATTCATTTCAGGAAATATCAGTATCAGTAATATAGTAATTCGCAGCAAGAATTGTAAAAGCAATTATTATGCATAATAAAAAAAAATTTTATAACGTTTTATTTCTAAAAATGACGAAAATTTACCGAATATCTCCTACACACTGATATACTTATCAGTATCTATCTGTTTTGTGATATTTCTCAAAAAACTTCCAAGCATTATGTAAAGATGAGTAAAGATGAGATCGAACTGCAAAAAACAAATTTATAAATTTGATAATTATCCGTAAACAAGAAAAACAGTATAATTTCGTTGATAGAAAGATAGCAAAAAATTGCCATATTAATTATTTCCTAGTAAAATTATTTTTAAATTAGTCATTAAAGTATAACAAAATCCAATTGAGTAGCATTTGATTGAGTGATATAAATGAAAGTTAGAAAAATTCAAGTTTTTAAATTTCACTAGAATCAAGCTAATATCATTTTGACAATAAAGAAAACTTCAATAAGATAAAATTATAAGATTCAAAATTTCGAGAATTAGCTATTCAAGAGAAGCATTTTAAATTGCAGTATCTTTTTGAAAAATTTTGCAAATTTTAAAACAAGGTGGAAATGATATTATCATTATTATACAATAGCAGGTAATCTGTTAGACATAGTCTTAGTTAGTTCATTGTTGACACTAAGAATTAGGAAGGGAAACGGTACGAGACGAAAGTGATTATTATAAAAAGGTGGCCGACGTATTGGGAATTAAACAGCTGCTGCTGCTATTTCTGCTGATAAGAATGATAGTGAGGGATGGCCGAAATAATAAACTAATGATTGAATTTGGATGAATGAGTGAATGAATGAATGAATGGATGGATAGATGGATGGATGGATGGATGGATGGTTTATTATCACGTTATCAGTGCCTATCACAGATAAGCAAGTGGATGAGGAGAGGAAGGAAATATCATCACCTCACCGTCACAATCATCGTCACCGTCACCGTCACTGTCACCGTCATAGCATCATCACCATCACCATCACCAACATCAGCATCAGCATCAGCAACAGCAGCACGAGCAGCTCTACCCTATCCGAGGCGCTGATCACTGACTCCCTCCTCTCTGCCAACTGAGCCACCCCGGTCGCTGACTGTCTGATTAAATCAAGGATAGATAGAATTGGGGGAGCGATACATATCTATCTATCTGTAGGCAGTCGAGCCATCCATCTTTCGTGGCCCCGCCCTTAAAGACTTCAGGCCTCAAAGATACCGTCAAGGAAGAGCCACGCCTCCTGCGTCTAAGATGGATTTATCCGCACTTCTGAGGATATGAGCGGCTGTCACGAACTTAATAGGACCATCCACTTTGCTACCGTACTCTGGCTAATTGCTAGTATTTATGTTATCCGTTTACTGTAGACATGAGACATCAGTGGTAATTCATGTTGTTATTGGTGGTGGTGATGATGATGGTGATGGTGTCATCGAATTCTCATTAAATTCATTTAAGAATTTGACTGTATGAACTTAAAATATGCACCTATTGAAATGATTCACTTTTATTTAGTAGCTTGTTGAAGATTTATGCGCTAATATTACTAGTGATAATTTTTTGATGTCCTATTGAAGTGTTTGATATGAATAGCACATTAACTATCCTTTTCATCCTGATATGATTATCTTCGTCTTGATACTGATATGATCATTTCGTCATATAAAAATATAGCAGTGAAATAATTTCAAAAATGACAGTTATAAGAAGATAGTATAAAATCGAATTTTTAACAATAAACGTTAGCATTTATGTAACTTTCACCTGTTGCCGTATTGTGGGATGACATTGGTGAAGGAGATGATGTGAGAAGGAAGCATTTAGGGTTGTCGGTGATGGTGCTGCTGTTGTTGTTGTTGTTGAAGGAGATGAAGAAGAAAGTATTTCAAAAAAAGGTTGAAGAGCAGCCAGCTACAGAGGGCTAAAATGAAAGAGAGAGATGTGAAAATGAAGGTGGAAGAGGAGAAGGACTCTCCTTGCTACACTCCATCACCAAACAACCAAAAAAGGTACAGATAAGTAGGAGCAGCAGTAGTGAGCGACAAATCATAACTGGTTTTAGCGGATTGGAACAAATTTTTGAAGACGATGAAAAGGAAGAAGTGAAAATCGAAAAGGAAATGAAGGTGAAAGCCGCTTCTTGCAAGTGCGCACACATATACGCATACACCGCTTTCTTCGTTAAATGCCACTGCCGATTACCAAAAAGATGATGTCGCTGGTGGTAATGATAAATAGTACGATAACAATAATGATAATGCAATAATAACTGCTAACATATCTGATAAAAACAACCAACAATTTTAGCAATTACTCTAACGCTATTTGATTTAAAAAAGAAGGAAGAATTATGGATTGTAAAGATAAAGATAGAATTTTCAAAAAATCATATTAGAAGTAATGGTTATTGATTGATTGCTAATCATGATATTAGTGATAATCTTGAAAACAGTGATAATAATGGAATCGTTTACTTGTTACTCAAATTATACTGAAATCAATCTGATGACTAGAGATCAAACATCAAAAAATTATTTGGTTTTTAAATAAAAAATTTTTATTAATGGTGAGAAGAAGTGATAAATCTGCAGTTATTGACAGCTATCACAAGGGAATAGTATATCAAAAAAATAATAATAGTAATGAAGACGAAATTTTACAAATAATCATATCTTGCCGTGCAAAAAGATTTTTCTTTTTGATTGGAAGATTTATCATTGTTTGGTTGTTCAATCGTTGTGAATTACAATATGTATGCTCTCAGTAGGAAGACATGAAACTTTTCCTTCGCTTATATCGAGATTTATCATATTCATTTTCCTTATTCAATGTCTGTCGAACTGAATAAAAAGTATTTCTATTTATGTTCCATACTTCTTATCGTTGGATAATAAGTGATAACCAGCTGTCTACTATTTTAACATTTCACTGATAAGATATCGAGTTATTACAATCTTATCAATGTCCACTAATAGATATTAATAAACTGTGTCCAAGAAAAAAAAATTATCATCGATATTTACTAGCTCATCAATTATCCTTCTTTTTTCCCTTTTCTTTCAAAGAGATCTAAAGTCTGAAATAAATTTTGCTAGATTGCAAAAGTTTAATAGCTGCTAGCTTCTTAAGCTCTATTGTTTTATTGCTTGAAAGATATTGGCGATGTTTAATATGTTATGTACAGTAGTTTATATCATTTTAAAGAAGGATCAGAAAAGTTAAATTAACGGCCAATAATTTAGCACTTTCGCAATTAATAATTTTAGAAATGCATTTCACAAGCGCAAAAATGATAGCATATAGCACAGTAGCTCTCATTCACTTCCTACCATTCAGTTTCATCCATTTGCTATTGAATATGCAAGAAATAAAATGTAATGATGTGAAAGGTGAAAAAAAGATATAGCGATAGTTCATATATCATGAAAGTTGATTTAAAAAAAAAAAAAAAAACAAGAAAAGAAAGAAACATAACGATAATAAGTAAAAATCAAGTTTTGCGGTCCAAATTAATTTATAAGAGAAGTTTAATGATGACGATTTGGTGGAAGCAACAAAGCCGGATCATGTTATTCTAGAAAAAAAAATAATACTTTTCTAATAAAAATGAGAAGAAATTTCGCTGAATTATAGCTATTTTACATTGTCCTGTCATTATTATTTGCAGCATCGCAATTTGGTACACTGACTAAAAGTGTCAATAATCATTTGAATACTTGAAAGTCCAGTATTCGTTCGAAAACAGCTGCTAGCAATATTATGAAACCTGTTAAATTAAATCAATTAGCTATCCTTTAATTGCTTTCTAACAGAACTGAGCATCTATCCATTTTACACAAGAATGACGAATTAATATCCGTTTATAATTTCATCCATTCCTTATTTATCAATTCTTGAAAGACATTTTTTTGAATATTAAAAGTAACAAAGGAAAAAAAAAACAGTATTCCGTAACATTACATGTATTCGTTTGTTCATTGAATGCGATGAAGTAATATCAAAATTCTACAGAATGTGATTATTTGTGCATTGCATTTGCCAATTCAGTATTTTGTAAGAAATTTAATTCACTTCATAAATAATTGTTGAAAAGCAACAGAAATAAAATTTTCGTAAAGACCAGCTTTTTTACTAGCATTGCATATCTTCTCATTACTATTCGTTATATACCATTGCTATGGTAAGATTTATGCTACAAATGAACCATGAATGACTGTCAACAGCAAAATTTCTATAAAGTTATGTAAGAACAATCACAATATAGAAATTATTTTAAGAATAGCTTATAGAAAATGAAATATGTAGAGCAATAGCTATGATAATTATATTATCATGGCAATAACAATCAACAATAATAATTCCTAATTCTGAGAAATATCTCCTGCTATACGAGAGCTACTGAATCTATTTACACCTTGCATATCACTACTGGTTAACAGTATTGAAAAAGCAGGAGCAAGCAGCTTAGCGATCATAAATTAAACTATAGAGGGAAGAGCTCAACGTATTGGTATGGAATTTTGTTGCATTTTAATTCTTCCACCCCCACTTCACCATCACCTCGTCCCCTTCCCCTCTCCCCTTCCATTGATTCCCTCTTCCTCCGCTTTGCCATAAATCCCCGAATTTCAAAACTCCACCCTTGTTTTGGGCATATTGATTACGAATGAGTGAATATACATGTATGTCTGTATATGTATGTTCGGGTATGTGTGTACATATAGCTGTGCATGTGTACGGATAACTGTCTCGCTCCAGTAATGCTTCCTCGATGATGGTGATAGTGATGATGATAATGATGATGATGATGGTGATGAATATATCAAGGAAAGAAAAGTAGCTATTGATGCTGATATGGACAAAAAGTGATAGAGGAATAGCAATGCCTGAAAGCTTCTCCAAAAGTAAACAGTTGATTGAAGAGGAGGACTGCTTCCTATCACTTACTGATCATTGTATGCCATAGAAATGCTCGTGTCTCAATCTAACCTATAAAATAGAAGAAAGCTTAAGAATTGTTGCTATTCAAAATGTTAATCATTGCTAACAATCACTAAAAAATTATTAAGCAAATATTATTAATAACGTTATATTATTTTTTCAATTCATTTCAGATACTATTTGCAGCAGAGTTGCTCAGATTAATATACTTTCAATTTAATTGTTATACAGTATGATCTTTCAACCATACTCTCACAATATTTTCATTAAATTTCAGTATAGCTATTTGGACCAATTTCATTGTTACTAATTAAGCTAATTAATATTTGTGGGATATATGCCGTAATAAAGATGCTTGTCATTATAAAACTGCAATTATTTCCATAGCTGATTTGAAAAAGATGCATTAAGCGTATGTATTTCGAAAAGACAGAAAATTCTTACTCTTTTCATGGTTTAATTTTGAAATTATAAATTAACTCTATCTATATATTTTACTTGTTCGATTATTTTCATTTAAACTAAATTGATACAATAATAAATAACTTATGAACTGAATTAAAAGATGCACCTTTATAAATCACCATTCAAATATTATAAATTCTTTTAAGGATTCTACAGTGTAACATAGAAGATAGAAGCCGATAAAGGAAGAAAAGTTGAAAAAAGATCACGAAAGGTTATGAAAGAATGAGTGATAACAAATAAGTTACTTCACTATGTAGTTCTGGAAATTTTCATCTTTAATCAACAAAAAAAGTTGGACTAATGGAAAGATTACTACAATGTCAGGAAAAAAATTAAGGTACTTTAGCGCCAAAATTTGAGCATAAATTTAAAAGTCAAAGATAGTACTCAGCTTAACTCATCAATAAGTCTTACTTTTTAAGAATATGTCGCATGCATTTAATCTCGAGACATATATTCTAATAAATGATTAGTTTAGAATTTCTGATTGAAAACAGTTGATGTCGATCACGGATCATAGTGCTGGAACCGAATGCACTCATTGCAAGTGATATGATATAATACCGTTACGATACTGAAATTAGTACAAAAGCGTAGCTCATAAAATATCAGTAACTTTTGAGCAACAAAAGTTATCAAAGAAGCAACTGTTAATAAGGGTGTCAATAGCAGGAGCAGTGGTAGTAGCATTAATTGCAATATTCTCTATCTATGAATTATAATTATCTATCAGTTTAAATACAGTAAAGCATTCCAAGTGTAAACATTACATATACGATGCGCTTGTTTTGTTGCTTACAGTGTTATGAGCTCACTCAGTTAGTTAATTAGCCGAAAAGTTGACGGTTGTAATTTCAACTGCTTATTATGCAATAAAATTTGCTGTTGCTGCTTTTATAATGGAACAAAATAACAACAACTGCCAGGAAATAATACATCAATTTTTCTTGCGCAAAAGGTAATCTTTGTTCGTCAACCAATCGAAAAGCTAATAATTAGAGCACATGAAAATGAAGAAGAAAGTGGGGAAGCATTATGTAACACATACGGCCCGCTGTCGGAAGGTTGCTTAGAAAGATTGGAGAATTGAGAAAAAAAACATGTTGAAATGAGATGTGATGATAAAAACAGATGGAAAAGAGAAAGTAGTAAATGAATTGCAAAAGGTATGGTTAAAATCAAATGGTAGCAATAATAAATTCTTTAATGAAGCTTGTGAACTTTGTTGTTTAGATGAATAGATAGATAGATAGATACCTTCCGGGCAAATTTTAATCTGTCCTTAATAGATGATGGAAAGTGGAAATTGTGCAACGGAGATGGAATGTAGCAGTAGAAAGAGAAAACTCGTTCATCCGGTCTTTGCTGAAAATTTTACTTTTTTTTTTCTAAAAATTTAGCTTCTAGCATCAATCTATAAACTATTTCTCATCTATTTCTCCTCTTTGCAGTAAATGATCGGCGAATTTAATGCATGAAAAAAGGAAATCAGTAGTAGTTGATAGGGTAGTGATGAAGAAGAAAAGAGACACATTTATTTGAAAGCAAAATAAAGTGAAATGATATCGGTAGCTATATGTTGTACCAAAAAAAAAAAAGATGATCAAATGATATGGTAGTGAAATAAAAAAAGGAACAGTGCAATTTATCAGCCTAAGAATTTAAATCACTATTTTAGATGATAGGAAAGGATGGAGCTGTTTACAACCTGGAATCTGTTACCCATTACTTGTCTTTTTCTTTCCTGATCCTCCCGTTAACTGATGTTATTCGATAATTGCACACACACACACACACACACACACACACACACACACACACACACACACACACACACACACACATGCATTCACATTTCCTACCCTTCATCCAATTTCTAGAATGCAGGTTAAGGGAAAGGTAGGAAGGGAGCATTGGCAGGGAGAACATGCTTCCATTTTGCTATGCTTTTAAATTTGAAAATGCAAAGAATTTCACGATGCCAGCACTTCTGAGGGTAAGTTTTTAGTGCTGCCTCCATTCCTATTAATATGCCGATTTCCAGTTTTCATGTACAATTTTTAATTTCTAAAGAATAACTTATTGAGAGCTGTGATCTGTTGGCACACGTACCAACGAAAATTGCACGACAACTAAGTGAAATGTTTACGTGCGTGTGATGAAAATTATTTGAAGAAGAATACAAAAGTAAACAGATGATATTATTCGGAAAATAAGAGGTCAAAGAACTGAAGTTCATCTATTTTTTCTCTAATTCATGATTAGAATTAATAATGTTTATCTTAGTAGGTTAGCTTCTTATGTTCAAAATGAGAACTTCGATGACTTAAGCAATAATGATGACGATGACAGATCGGTGGATTATGAAAACCAGTTATCAGTTACCTTTGTTTTCACCTTCAAAAACATATGTTAAGAAAAAAAGCAGGAGAAAGAGATGAAATTGATCTATTCTTGATGCTATTTAAGTGGCAGCCATTTGTAGAAGTTTAGATAAATCAGAAATTTATGAAAAGAAGAAAGATAGTAGAGAAGAAAAGCTTTACATCTCAAAAATGATTTGAAAAGGAGGAGGAAAAGACGTCGAAGTTACATATATTTTAATTCTCTGATAATGTCACAATCCCAAAGTCTAAATAACGAAAAGTAAAAGAAAGCTGTTTGAGATGCTTTTGAGAAGCGTAAAAGTCATTTTCGATATTGTGCTCGGATGGAGTGAGAAACAGAAATTCTTATGGTATTAGCAGAATCCTCACATTCTCAAATATGATTGTAAAGTATGATATTGTGAATAAGATGAATAACATTACCATTTGTATAAAATCCTCAAGGCTAAAACAACAAAATTAATTACGAGCAAGCTTACGAAAGAGCAAGCTGAATGATTTTATATTCATTATAACTAAATTTTTATTACTGTGTAGCATGAAGATTCCTGAACAAACTTGCTTAACAATATCTGACTAATTTTGCTAGAAAGAATTGAATTGCTAAATATAAATGCATTTAATATTGATTACCAGTTTTCTTTTTTTTTTAAATTTGAAACATCTCATTTTTATAACGCTTGCCTTTTTTAACGCTAAAAATTACTTCCAAAAAATTCAATTAAATAAATATTTTAATTTTAACGTTTTAAAAACAGTAGAGATAAATATTTACATATGTAACTTTGATCACAACAAATGATAGATTCGATTAGTAACAATGGATTTTTTATTTGTTATCACCGTTGAAGAAAAATTAAAATTTTGTAAGCATTGACCATATATTATTAATTACTTTTGAAAACAAACGCAGCAAAATTTTATTCATGGAAAATGAAGTACCAATTTAATTTAGTTTAATTGAGAAAGAGAGCTATTAAGAATCATCTGAATCACAAAATTCAGATCATTCAACCAATCATCCATTAATTAATAAATAAATGTTAGATCGATTGAATGCTTATTAGTTTCCGAAATTCGAATCGATAATAATATTGGATCGTATAGTATTTATTAAACCATGCTTTTGAAAATAAAAGCACTTGAATGAAATAGATACTTTTTCATTAAAATTAAAACAAAGTCAGTTTTCTATTTCATCCCGTCCATAACATCTAAAAGACAAGAAACTTGATGATGCTTGTTGATGAATAGGAAATATTGATTTATTTTTGAATTAAATAAAAAAATTGGCCTGTATAAAATAAACAACCATTCAGTATATAATTAATGATCAAAACAAGAGTGTGCAGAAAAAATTTAAGTCAGATATTCAGACATAAACTAATCGGTATTTTGAAAGTTAAGTCTTCAATTCAGAA
>UPTC01002032.1:0-11017 GCA_900537255.1 Acanthocheilonema viteae | reverse complement strand
GTTATCATTAAATTCTTGTTTCTTTTTTAACTTCCTGATCTTATCGATAACCAAAACCTGCTCGAAATTATTTCAACATTTATTTTTCTTGCTGTAATTAATAGTTATTATAATATACATTCATGGTTTACTGCATTTTACATATTTTTTAATGAAGAATTTTTCGGAATTAAAATTAATTTGCTTAATCAAATATTTCATCGTTCTTATATCTCAATATTTTCGAAATTTTAAATTATTTGTTTCATTTTATTTAAAGATATAAGAATGATTAAGTATTCGATTAAACGAATTAGTTTTATTACATTTATATCTTAAAATTTTTCTATTTTTTTCTTCTATTCTTTTGTTTCATTTTTGTTTAGAGGCGTACCGATGATTGAATATTCGATTAAACAAATTAATTTTATTTTTTGTGTTAATTTTTAATTAATATGTATTATTCATGTCATTTCATACCTTTTTATCTTTTCACTTCCCGATATTTCTTAATTGTTAAGTAACGAAAACGATTAACAATAATCGTTCACCAATAAAACCTATCAGTTTCATTATTAATTGTATGAACAAATAGCAGCTAATTTAAAATATTTGATTTTATTAATCAACTTTATTATTTAAAAATCCGTCAAATTTAATAAACATTGTTATTATATTTGTCATAAAAAATTACGCTGATTTATGATTGAAAAAAAAAAAAAAACCGCAGTTTAATTTTCAATCATAAATAAGCGGGATGCCAAAAACAATGTGTGCTAATTAAAAATTAAGATAGCAATTAGAATTAATTTGTTTAATCTGATCTATTGGCTGGTTTTATATTTCATTTTTGATATATTATGCAGACAGTAATGTTGACTGACTTAAACATTGGCCAGTTTTGTATTTAGTACAGTTAATTTAGCAATATGAGAAGCTTCCGACATCACCCAATTTGAATATTTTTATGAAACTATCAATATTCCTATGCTAACTTTTAGTTAATTCACTTATTTACCCTAATTTTATTTTATTGAAATGAAACGATCATTGCTAAATGATGAAACTCAATGCTCGTCAACTGTGAAATATTTATATTGGAAATCCGTTAAACTATTTTTACGAATTTAGGACTAAATTACAATGTTTCTAATTTAGCAATTGTTCCGGATTTTGGTAATTATCAAATTACAATATTTTGAAAATATATAGCAAAAAAGTTATGACAAAATCCAATAAGTTGAAAAAATATAAATAGTAGTTAATAATTAAATCAAATTTCAATTAGGTATAATTTTGCTTCTGGCTCACGTGCGAGTAAATGTAAGTGAATGTAAGACTTCATTTTAATTTTTGGTTCATTTATTTGTTTTTCTCAAATAATCTTGTAAAAGCTGATGCTTTTTTCATTACTATGCAATGGGCATTATTTAAATATTTTACACCGAATTACTCAAATTGATAGAAATTAATTATTTTAATCAGTGCACATCAGATATTGTTAAAATTATTTCTTCTCATTCTAATTTGATTCGTATTTGAAATGAGTAAATTTATTTATGAACAGAACAATGCCAATTCCTACACTGTTCTTGGATCTAATTTTAATTCTTTTTTTACAACACATTTTATTAAAAATTGTACTTTGTTTAATTTTTAAAATCAATTATTTATTAGGAAAAATTGTAACAGTAATTTTTTTCATAGATAACATCAATTCCTTCTTATGCCAAAATTTCAATTGTTCCTTTTTTTGCGATGAAATTTCGGAATACATTTGATATGCACAATATTTTTCCATTATTTATTTAATTAGATCATTAGCTCGTTGTAAGGAATAACTTTCTCTGCTTTATAAAATGATTTTTCAAATTTGATATATATCTTTTTTTTAGTTTAACAAAATTTTATTTTACTTAAATTATTTCCATTGTTCATTAATAATTTATTATTTATCACAACATGCTGTAAGAATTTATAATTAATTCTATTACAAAAAAGATCAAATTTCATTTTTGCGAAGGTATAATTAAAATTATTACAATTTCAAACTTTTTCTTTCTTTCCTTAATTAATTTTTAATGTTGAAAAGTTTTCAACTTAACAAACATTGTATGCAAAAAAAAACTACCTCTTATCACCTTTTTTTTTGTTTAGTGCTAATTTTTTCCAAAAATATTTAAAATTATAGAAAAAATATTTTCAAACCAATTTATTGCAAAAATATAGAAGAAAAAGTATTTGCCATAATCATCCATTTTTCCTACATCAATAATTCAAATTTTTTAATGATATAAAATTGACAATAATCATATTTCATTCTTTTGTCGCTCTAAAAGACAACAATTGATAAATGATATTATAGTTTTTAAGAATTAATTTTTTTTTGTTTTAAAAGATAATTTCTCATCAAACAATTTATCACACAGTTACTTTCTTTTTTTTTCAGATTGTTCAAAAGATTTCCAACAAATTGCGACAGAATTTCAGCGCAAATTTCCAGCACAAACAGTACGTGATATTCGTGAAAAACGATTAGCCGAAGTGATTAAGCAACGATTAATTGATTGCGATCATAAATCAAAAAATAATCATTGGCAAAATATGATTGAATTATTGCCAAAAATAAAAATTTCACCCAGGTATTTTTATTTTTATTTTTTGTAAGATAAACATTTTTTTTAATTAATAAAAATAGAAAAAAATTTAAAATGCAATTGTGATGCGAAAAATATTGCAGTGAAGAAGAAGGATGTAGTAATGGATTAGTGCAAGAACGTATTGCATGCCTTAACCTATTATCATACACGTGTCAATTCATTAAACGTGATTACACGTTTCGTTTGGTACCTGCTCGAGCAATCATTCAAGAGGCACGTATAATTGAAGATGGAGCTGCGAAATGTGTTAAAGTGATACGATTGATCAAAAAACACAATCAACCTAAATGAATTTTAAAATGAAAGAATAAAACGGAGGAAAACAAAATGATTCGAGAATTCTTTTTTGTTTTTTCAACAAATTAAGTATGCATTTTAAATGAATTCATATCAATATATAAATTATGTGATTACTTGCATATATATCAATTTCATGATTTTAATTACAATATTATTTAATAAACAAATGAATGAATGAATGATGATTAAATCAGTGTTTCAAACTGATCTGGGAAATTCGAATGATATTGTAATAATATTTCTTAAATGGATATTATTTATTACTTATTGTTTTATTTGCACAGTATCATATTTATCTTATTGTTGAGCGAAAATAAGAAAAGAATATGAATACTTATATAACATTATGTGAGCATAAATTATTAATAATTAAGGTTAGAAACAAATGCAAGTAAAAGAAAAGAAAGTAATAAGAAATAATGGAAAATCATTAACAGAAAAAAATTAATTAGTGCAGATTATTTTCTTCCACAATTTTTATGTCTGAATTTAAAATAATGAGAATAATGAGAGTAATGTTTAAGTAAATTTCATTGCTTAATTAAAAGTGTTAAAAATTATCAATAACAAGAAATAATTGACAAAATTACTGATAATTCATTAATTTAAGAACACGTTTTCTTCGTTCACTAAATAATCAAACTCTTAGCTAACTGATGCCGAGAAATTATGAGCTAAATGGATTTGATTGAAAATAATACAGAATTTTTTGAACTATTACAGCTAATTAAGCATTCACTAATTGGATACAGAAATGAACCAAGGAATAAATGATAGCAACTAACAGTTGTTTCACGCCATTTAGTTCCCGTTTATTTTAATTATTAACACATAAAAGGCATTTGATGAATTAAATTTAAATTCCACATAAAAAGGAATTTAATGACACCATCCTTATCTCTTGTTGACAAAAATATCATCCATGATAAGAGATGTTAGCATTTCCATCCTCCTGTTGGTTTTATAAGCTTAGTTAAGTATGAGCAATTAAAATTCTATCTTCTGGTTTCATTTTCTGGATATTTCAAAGTTTTATCAATTAAGGTTTGATTATACTCAATCATGTATATGAATTTATAAGAAAAGGATATCAATGTATGCATGTAGTGGAGAAATCCCAAAGCCATTTTGAATCTAAATTTCTACTGAATTGAAAATATTAATCCAATTATGCTAATATTTTGAATTTTTCAGTTCACTGAATGAAAATTTTACATGGTGTGATAAATATTTTGCCAATGATGAATTATTTCAAATTAGATTTTATTATTACTTATCTCTTTAACACCAAAACAAATTGATCTTTGACCAAAAAATTATATAATTGGAAAATTAGCAAACAAATTTGAGCATAAAATTTTAACTATGGTAATTTGAAGAGAAAAAAAAGCGAATAAAATTTGGCAAGCAATTACACTGTTTATTGATCGATGTGAGAGAGAATGAAAATACAATGAAACAAAAGTATAAACATTAAAAAAAAAAACTTTCCAAGTTCGTTTCATTAAAGAGCAAATTTTTGAAGTAATGAACACTTCAAAAAATCATAAATGATAAGCAAATTAATTATCATTGGTGGAAAAAATTTGATAAATTCCTAGCGATAAAAAAATAACATAAATAAATGTGAATAAAAAGTTTTGACTGTTTGCAAAAATTATCAAATTCTTCTTTCTCAATCATATAAATCTGAATTTTTCCCAAATATTTTCATATAATTTTACATTTTTTTGCTAGAATTTCAATTAATTAGATTAGTTTTTTTTTTCTCTCAGAGATTATTATTTGGAAATGTGGTAAGTTGATAATCACCAAAACTCATACGTATATCACGACTCAATGCTTCCATTTGACTACGTGCAATCTCTTTGAGGTCTTCCTTAGAAGCGAATTCGTATTCATTTTCGTAACCAATTGAATGAACACTGTAACGAAAATTTGAATTTTAATTGTGAAAAATTTTTATTTTTCAAAATATATAATTTTTCATGCTTAATTTTTCCAACAGTATTATATGTTTATGAAGAATTAACGTGATCGATTAAATAAATTATGCATATCGAATAATATTAGTTAAAGTAGATCACAATAACATGAATGCTGTTGTTTGCTAACATTTATTATTCATTTCCAGTACATACTGCTTATAATTCATTATAATTATTGTTACAGCTATCATATTTTTTGAGTACAAATGAAGCAAAATTATACTGCAAATTTGATCCTTGCAACAATAATATAATAAACAATTGTTATCAAAAAAAACTGATAAATAATTTTAACAAAGACAATTGCTAATAGATACCAATTACTTTATATTACCACAATATATAATTGTTTATTTACATAAGATTATATTTTAATCCTTAAATTTGCAATTAAGTATAAAAAGTTTCAACAATAACCTATTCCATCGAAGATTACTGAAAAAAGATGATGTACCAATAGATGAGCAGATGCTATCGATATCAGCATCATTACCATTATCACTCTGACTCCATAATCTATATCTTCTTCGTTGTGGAATGCTTATACGGCTACAATCTCTATAATTAGTTAACATTGCATGATGTTAAAATGAAATTATTTGCATAATTAATTGTTAACAAACATTCCTTTTCCAACTGTAAAATAATAAAAAAAAAATTTACGCAATGAATGTTTGCAAAAAATAATGTCTAAAAATATTGAACAAAATTTCTCAAAAATACTTCAAAGTTTTATGAAGCCGCTCTAATCGACTATCGAGCATTTCAGAATCGGACCAATTGCCTTCTGATTCAGCATTATCATATTCAGTATGACAAGCGCTTGATATATCTCTCCTTCAAAAAAAAAATAATAATAATAATAATTTTAGAATTTTATCCAATATAAAATTGCAAATGATCATTTATGTTATTCAATGAATGGTATTTTATGTAAAAAAAAAAAACCATCGAAAAAGTTTACCTCAAGCTTTTAGTTGAGGCGGAAAGCGCAGTTGGAAATGGATGACCTTCAGGTGTCGAATCAAAATCAGCGATTGCTGTTAGCTCAGCTAACATTCGATCAACACGAGTCGCTGCAGCAGCAAGCTTGTCATTTCCGTCACATACTACTCGACTTGCATCCGATATTATTGATTGATTTAACCAACTTGGTGTTCGTCCCATATAAAATCGTCGACGACGACTTCGTTCTGGTGTCATTGACTGCTTACGCTGAAATATATCAAATTTTTAGCTTCATTAATCATCATCCTAAATTTCATTGATTCATTGCAAAAAAAAATTCGAAATATAAATTTAATTCACTTTTCACTATTATAATATATGCAACTCTCACACCAAAAAATTTTGAAGATGATGTGATCATTTCATTTTTCAACATTTTTATTTTAACAAAATCAGAGTTAATTAGAATGAACGAATAATATTCAATAATTCAAATTTCATTTTCACCAATTTTTATTAAATTACTAAAAAAAATTTCACCTAAATTTACATTTCAAATTAGCTATTAGCATTTTTGAAATGAGACACTGTTAGAGGAAAATTTTAGTAAAATGCATGCAAAAAATAAGCTTAGTAAAATTTGTTCTAAACAATATTGCATCAAAATTTAAAAGTTTATAAATTCATGCATACTTGTGAATCAGATGAAATATATGCTTGAGAATCGAAATAATTCTGATTGGTGTGTATTGAAGGTTGCACAGATGAAGTTGATGGTTGTGCATTAAATTGTGCATTCTTTTCATACAATAACATTTCCGGTGTAATCCATTCCATTTCTGAATCTGTTTCAACACCAACATCTATTGAATATACTTCAGACGAAAATGATGAATTCATTGAAGCAAATAACTGAAAAAAGAATAAATAAGGAATAATTGAATATAAATTACGAATACTACATAACGTATTTAACATTTAAAATCTGTTCCAATTAAAAAAATAAAATAAAAAATTAAGAAATAAAAACAAAGCGACATTCTAAAATAAACAGAAATAAAATAGAAAAATAAGAAATAAAAGCAAAGTGAAATTCTAAAATAACCTCTAATGGATTCTGTGATGTTGAATTTTGTTCCGGTGGTATAGATGATGAATTGATGTCCGTTTCATCAGCCTGATAACTGGTATCCGGATAATTATCCTCGAATACATATGCATTAAGGTTTTTTGAAATTTTAATTGGTCGTGAATCAAAATTGAAATTCCTTGGCCTCAAAGCTAAATAGATCTCCTCGGATACCATAATACCGTAACAATTAGCATGTTGCATTAAAGTACGAGCACCCAAACATGGCATACCAATCAGTTCATATGTAGGCTTTTGACTATTTACAACTGTTGATAGAACTGATCCGCAATCGATACCTTAATTGTTTTTTCTCGTTCAGCTTTTCTTTTATTTGTCAAAATTTCAATAATCAAAAATAAACTTCATTAAATTATGCATTTTACTTTCAGGCAATTATTTTCTTTTTGAATTACAAATATTTGAAACATTTAAACATACACAAGAAATAAAAACGCTTTTCTTATGCAAATGTATTCAATATTTCATTGATTGTCATATTAAATTCAATGTAGTTAAATATCACATCAGAATTAGACAAAATAACTATTGACTAAAATAACTATTTAAATATTTTAATATGCTAAATCAACTTAGATTGTCAATTTTTGAATGAAATTTGGCAGAAAACTTTACTTTTTTTATCTCCAATGTCTCTATTAAAGATGCAAAAAATGAATACAGATTTTACTGTTCCTCTATTTTATTCTTTTCAACCTTAATAATTTTAAGAATTACAAAATTTCTGAATTCCATGCATATTTTAATACCAAAGGGAGAGAGAAAGAGAAAGAGCAACTTCAATTTTACATATATTTTAATATTATGTAACATTTAGCCAAATACCTGTTACCTAATAATTTATGCTGATAATTTCCCAATAATTATCCTAATAATTTATTGTCAAAATTAAAAAATTGCTTACCAATATTTAGGGAAATACCATGATCAGCAGCAAATGCCGAAATATCTAATGCGAATTGCGTGAGTTCAGCAAGTAAATCACCAATTGTTGATGGCGTATCGTGAACCTTTATTTATTTCAAAAATATAACTGCAGTAGACAAAATTTTGAAATAAATAAATGCATATTCGATTATAAATATCGAGTGTAAATTGATAATTCGGTACTTAAAATAGTGCAGGCATTATTCTTTTTAATCTATGAGTTTGATGAATTTTAAATTCAAAAATTTAAAAAAAAAATCACACAGTACAAAAACTACCAATTTTGAATATTTTGACTTATGATAATATATCTTTTATAAAAAAAAATTTTCATTTGAATTTTGAAATAATGTAAAAACGTACATTCTTACAAAATTCTGGAATGACACCCACTGCAACAATATAATTCTTCTGACATCCTCGAATTTTCTCAATTCCACGATGCTGCATAACGATCTGAAATGGATTACAGTTTCTCTGTTTTTTTTTTTGAAATTAACATCAAGCAATCAAAATATTTCCAAAAATTAAACGTAAAATAAAAATTTGGAATGAAATTGGAAACAAAAAAATATTTGCCTGATCAAAAATGCATATTAAATTTTTGAGATTTCTTACGGCAGCTTCACCATCATCATCGTCGCTTAAAATCTGCAAATCAAAAGAACAAATATAAAAGAGCAAGTCAACCAAAATTGTTTTTAAAATTAGAAAAATTGTAATAATTTTTTTTTTCTTGCTACTCTCATTTGATAAATTTTTATTTTAAATAAGTAAATTTTTTCGACAATTTTTTGTAGCATTTTTCAATTATTTTCATAATTAATTCCAATAAAAATTTTAAACTTCATTTGCTAGTGACGGATTTTTTTTGTGTTTCGAACTCGTTCCATTGGAGAAATTTGGAATGAAAAAATTTTACTCTTTTTTTTCCAGCACACATCATATTCCTAATTAGTTAATTTTTCTTTCTTTTTTTCTTCTTCGATAAAATATTTAATTTAGCATGAAAGTAAAAATGTGTAAAATTAATCAAATGCGGCATACCGTGATATGAGCTATTCCAACACTATGACAAATATGATGATAAAGGTCAGATTTTGTCGGGAAATTTTGTGCAATATGTGATGGTAGAGCATTTTGAAGCATTTGTTGATTAGCTAATTCAATTTGTTCTGCATTCGATGTCTCTTCTAACTCCTGAAATATATATGATTCATATTTCATCATTATTTATTGATAATGCTGAAGTGAATGTTCAAAAAAAAAGAAGAAAATGGATAAAAAGATAGAAAAATGAAATCATAAAGCAAATTGTTCAATTTTTTTCTCTTCTTTCGTTTTTTTATTTTTCGCTTTTTTTCTTTAATAACAAAAAAAAAGAAGGAAAACTCCGAAAATAGTGAACAGAATTTATCTAATCAATCAATAATGCCGTCTGTTAAATTTGAAGACTTCCTACTGTAATAAAAATTCCGCCGTTTTTTTTTGATAAATTTATTGCCAATAGAATATTTCGCCAGAAAAATGAAATATTATCTTTTAGGCAATGTGAAATTTATTCTCACCTTAAGTTTCGACATAAATTCAAGCCTTAAAATTCGTTCATTCCTTCGGAAATGAAGGAAAATAAGCAATGATAACATGAAAAGACCACTCAATAATTCCCATTCAATATTGTTAGCCCTAAAAAACAACTGATCAAATATATAATAATTTATAAACTGATCAAATATATAATAATTTATAATAATTCATAGTTATGACAGCGCATTTCATCAAAGTAAGCTTTTAAATATCAACTGAATTTTTAAATACTTTAACGCATTAAAGATTCCTGAGAAACTTTAATAATTAAATTATTGAAATTTAAGTTTACGCATAATGTTATTACATATCATCAAAACCATAGTAGTATTTTATCATTTTTTAACAATCATTTTTTTGCACCAAATATTATTTGTCATTGTAATGTTCACAAAGTTATTTTTATTAAACACTTGGAACAAATTTTATGCATTTAGCGATTTGGTTCAATTTTTAATACTTCTTGAGATTAATGAAGTTTGCTAATTTCTTTAAAAAAATTTCTTCATTCTTTTTTTTGCAAAACAATAAATATAATCTTCATTTCAACGCACTTTTTCCCTCAGCAAGAAATTAATGAGGAAATTTCGAAATTTAATGAGGCGTTTAAAGTTTCCATCATCTTTTACAATCTTTCCGATGAAAAGAAATTCGATACTTTTTTTTATGATGAGGATTTATAATAATGGCAGTGATCACTTCTACTTAACTGTTTAGAATATACTTATATAATATTGCTGAGCATTTTTATGATACCGTTATTTCTGTGTTTTCTTTCGAAAAGAATAATTTTTTAATTTATTCAAAACAGTTGCTCTATAAGGAGAATGAAAAAGTTATTTAAAACTGTTAAATAATTGCCATCTTTCACATTTATAAACTTCCAGAATTTCAATTTTACTCTATCCGATTTACAATAAGCAATATTTTATATAATAATTATATGCATTCCATTAAATGCAATAAGTTTCAAATTTTGATTAAAATGTACTTCATTTTTTTCTTACCCAAATTCAATTTCCTACAGTGAGGGATTCTTTGAATTGTTTAACAGAAACAAAGTTTGGAAGTCTTAACGCAAGTAAATAAAATTTAATTTATGCAATAAATTTTGCAAAACTTTGATCAAGATGAAGGAATTTTGCTAAGTTTGACTTTTCTTCGTTTAAAAAAAAAAAATCCCCCATTTATTTATCCTCTTCTCTGTTCCGCTGTTTCGGAATAACCCTGCAAGAGCATTTGTTCCCAAAAAAAATTCAATCGAAAGAAAAAAAGAAAAAAAGGAAAAAAAAAAGCATAAATTATGGAAGTACGGAAGCACAATAATCTCTGATCGAGTATATACCATTCATTTCGAAATATTTTAAAACAAATGGATGTAATAAACAAACAGGTGCAAAAATTTATATTTATTTCTCTTCCCTTTAACTTTATAAGTTGCTCCAAGATTTTTCCAGTGTACATTGCAAGAAATTCAG
>UPTC01002031.1:0-11038 GCA_900537255.1 Acanthocheilonema viteae | reverse complement strand
TAATCGATGGCTTAACGAAAATCACTGATTAATTTCAGAAATTATTTTTAAAGCAAATTCAACAACTTAACGACAGTTCAAGAAATTAAATATTTAATGGATTCATCATTTGACTTAATATAGCCTAAATTTTAGTTGACATAATGAAATAATAAACGACAAAACTGAGCATAAGTGATAACATTAAACCGAACTAAAATAAAAATTGTGACAAAATTTATTTCAATCTATTAAAATATTTCATTATCTTATCAAAACCAAATTTATGAAACAAAATATTACATTTAGCATTTTCCATATCACTAATGGCAAAAAAAATTTTTTAATGAAATTACATCAAAAAATTGATAAAAGACAAAGTTGTTTATATTTATATGTGAAAATTTTCCAAAGAATTCAAAGTAATGTCTTTTTTTGTTTTTTCGTTTCAATTCAAAAAAAAAAAAAATACCACTCATAATAACCATCAATTTGAAAATGGCAAACATTGTCGCCGAGAACAGTAACAGCGAAAGTGTGCTCAGCTTCATTTCATTTCATCTCTTATTTCACTGCCATTTTTAAATACATTTAACTTTTCCATCTTTTTAAGTTCGAAAGAAATAAAAGACATTTGTGAAATGTTTTGAAATAGGCCATTAAAATAGCTCATAATCTTTGATAACAGTTAATAAAAATCATCAATATATTGCTAACTTCCAAACAAAAAACGATTATTTCGCAAATTGCTTTTTTTCTCTCTCTCTTTCTTTGACAATTTTATTAGATTTTCAACATTATTAATTTTTTTAAATTAATTAATTTAGCAAAATGGTGATTTTTTTTCTTGCTATTTCGTCACGTATTGTAAAGGTTTATGCCTTTTCACTATGTTCGTTTTTTCCTCATTTTTTGTTCATTATTTCAAACAGTAAGAATCGAAATTCGCTTTTTTCTTTTTCTTTCTCTCTCTCTCTCTCGGAAGGTGTCATTCTGTTAATTGATGTTTATCTTTTAATATTGTAATGTTTCACAATGACTAGTTTTCAAGTAACTTATTAGAATTTTAATTATTAGAGTCAAATCAACCTTATTATTATAAATTTCAAAAAATTACTGATGAGGATAACTAAGTTCATTTCAATTTCACTAAGTTAACACGAATATTGATTTATGCTTTAGCATAACAATCAAAAATTTTCTCTCTTTTAAATGAAATATTGTTTGAGCTAAAATTTCTCTCTTATTCTTTGATTATTAAACATTCTAAATTTTGTTGAGAAAAACAAAATGTAGAAAAGTTAAAGTTTTTCTTCTTCCATAATAATATTAAAAATTCTTTCTGTTCTTTCCACATTTTATGCAAATTTTTGTTAAATTTTCAAGTGATAAATATTTAATTAATAAATTTTAAGTGATCAATGCGTGGCTTATTTAGTTCAGAATAAACAAGCTGTTTGGATTCAAAAAACAGATGATTTTTTTCATAAATCGGTATAATTTTAAAAATTTGAACTTTTGAACAAAACAATCATAGCAATCAAATCTCCTCTTTGATTCGTCATTGCATACATGTTTGTGTAATTATTGATACTCGCTTTAATTTTTATAAAAATTTCGCAATGATTTAAAATTTTGAACTATATTTAACTACTAATATTTGCTCAGATGACTTTTACATTTTTAATAAATTAAATTACTGCGAGTTAAATGAATTAATGATTAATATTATTTCGCTTGCATGTATAAAAAATTATTTCAATTTCTAACAAATAATGTAATTTTAATGATGAAATTAGCGTGTATTATTTTGACGCTCAATTCAATTATTTCTCATAAAAGAAACTTTTTTTCTTTTTAAGCTTAGATGACCAATCGTTAGAATAGAATTAATGAAATTTCAGGCAAATTTTAGTTGTCCAAAAAAAAAACAGAAAACTCAAATAATTCTCCCTAAAACATTTAGTGAAGCAATTCAAAGAAATTCAGTCATTTCTCATGAATTTTTAATATTTGCAATTTGAATTAATTAATATAATTAAAGTTACTAACAGTTCATTCTTTTTTGAAGAAAAAGTGCATGCATTAATTATTATTTTTGGTGAAAGTTAAAATGTTAAGAGATAGCCAAGAAGTCATTGGAATGTCAATTAATACGAAAATTTCGTTCTGTTGAACTTGTCCTTAAATGCACAAAATTTGTTTACAACATTTTTTGAATGAGTTTTTTTTTGAAATAACAATTGATAATTACTTAATTATGTTCTTTACCCATTTATTAACTTATTTTTTCACTAACTTTGCAACCTTCTTTTATTACTATATGAAATTTTGTTCGAAGAATTATTTTTCTGTTGTATATGAACATTTTACACGTTTGAAAAAGAATTCAAGTGCTCGAGTAAATTGCTCAAAAGAGTAAAACCGTGTTTTTTAGAAATACTGATAAATATTATATTTGAATATGTTAAACAGAGTGTTGTTTTTTTCCCATAAATAAAATTGCCAATAATTTCTTTTTTTTTTTGCTTATCTGATGAACGGAAATTGAAATTGACAATCACTTTGTTATTACTATCCTTCCGTTTCATCTCTCTCACTAATTTGCTTATTTATATAAAATTGGAATAATTTAAATCCAATTACAGAATTTTGTAATTTTTTACAATAAACAAAAAATTAATCAGAACAGATGACAAAGAAATTCATTATAGAATACTGCGTAATTTATCATACTTTTTTTCTTTAAAGAATCAGATTTTTGATGTTTGTCTTTTTTTTTTTGCTTTATCATTTATATTTTCATTTATTTTATTATTCTCTCAAAAAAAAAAAAGTTTGAAATCAATAACTTTTCTCGCTATGGGTATTAATTAGATAAGAAGAAAAAGAGAAGAAATATATTTGTCTACTTTTGTTATTGCTCACACATAATGTATAATCACATGTATGTGATAATTATGATAAATAATTATGATAATACTTTTTTCATTCTGTTCACTTGATTACTAATCATATGTTAAATGATATGGAAAAGTAAAATAAAGATAGTGTCTATTGAAAAAGAAAAAAAAATTAATTTACTGTTATTTGTCAACGAAATGTAAAGTTTAAATAATTATTACTCATTACTCGTTAATCCGTTTCAATGCAATCGTTGTCAATGTAGTTTTATAGTGTAACAATAAATTGTCTATTATTGGACCATTGATTTACTTTCTTTCTCTTTCTTTTTCGTTCTATCTTGTTTTATCAAAATTGTTCAAATTTCTTCGACACTTTTTTTGGCTTCAAAAATGCTAAGACATTTTTATGAAATTATAAAATTTTATCAATTATTCATTTATGCAAAGAAGAAAAAACAATGAGGAAAAATGCTGTTATTTTTATTAATTTTTCCTTTCCACTTTTAATCAACAATTAAACACTTAAACATTTTTTTTTTCTTTGGAAAATTAATTTTTTGCTCAAAATATTATTGCATTTTAAAACACTTTCATTGCGTTAGAAAAAATGAAAAATCAAAATATTTTCTTTTTTCTTGGATTTTTTTCTTTTAAAATGATTAATATTCATTTTATGATATTTTACAAACATTATATGGAAAATTCCACGTAAATGATCGGTATTCCAACAAATAACGATCAATTATTTCATTTGCTTTCTTTTTGGTTGACAACTTTAAAGAGAATATTGGAGAGAAATGATCACTTCAATGTTTTCTTCAAAGAAATTTGCTTTTTTTTTTTGAAGAAATATTTGTACTGTAATTTTTTATTATGAATTATTCATTAGCCAAATATTATTCAATAATTTCAATTCAATCATTAAACTGATCATTGATGCTTCGTCGTGAAATGATATCATATCATTTCTTTACTGATACCAACAAATTTTTCTCCTCAGCAAATGGTTTTTTTTTTGCCTTTGAGAAATACGTAAAAAAGATAAAAGTAACTGTTCAAATTTTTTGATTAATAATTCTTTTGTTCACATTTTTCTTATTCAGCATTTGTTTGTAGTTAATTGAAATGAAAGAAATTGAAAGTCTTTTTTTTTATGTCTTAAATCATTTTGACATAATTACATATTCAGTATTTTATAATTGATGGCATATTTGTTTACTTTCTTGAAAAAAAAACTTACCCAAAAGTGAAAAAAATATAATTTTTTTCATTTAATGTTTTGTCTAATATTGTAAGAATGAAGGAAGAGAGATGAAAAAGGATAAGAGAATTATTATTTATAATAAATGTTTGCCCATTGATGCCTGATAAAAGTGGTATTTATGATATCTTACCTGTTTTAATATACAGGTAAAAGGGTCTCTTTTTATGAGTAATAATTCATACAATAAAAATGAAAAATTAGAATTATATAAAAGGTACACTGAACCCACTAAATTTGACACATTTTTTTTTTAACTTTGCACATTCACATTTCTAAACATAATGTTCATTTCAAATTAATATAAGAAGATGGACGGAGGTGTCGATCGACGAAAGACAGTGTTATTGTTTTGTTGTTGTGTTGTTTTTGTTGTTGTTGGTTGCAGAAGGTGACGATGTTTCTGTCGTTGCTGTTGACTGCAGAAGGTGGACAGTGTTGTTGTTATTGGTTACAGAAGGTGGACAATATTGTTGTTATTGTTGCTGTTGTTGCAGAAAGTGGACAGCGTTATTGTTTGTTGTTGGTTGCAGAAGAAGGACAATGTTGTTGTTGTTGTTGTTGTTGGTGGTGGTGATTGAAAAGGATGGATAATGTTGTTGTTGTTGTTGTTTTGTTATTGTTGATTGAGAAAGATGGAGGCTGATGTTGATGATTTTGATGGAAAAAGGTGGACAATTGATAGCACTGAGTATAGCAACGAGCTTGAATCATCTCATTTACTCTGATGTTACTAAATTCAATTATTCTCCAATAAATTTTTTCCACAATTTTTTGACATTCATCCTTTTCATTTTCATCTTTTCGCATCGTTCCTCTGAAAATGTTATATAATAATAAAAACATTTATTTTTAATTCATTCTCTAATTGATCAGTAATATATTTTTCTAGAAAGATTTCTTCATCGCTAATGATCGATTGAAACATTTTTACATTTTCAATAGTTTCAATCTTTTACTGCAACTGTTACAATTTGGTGTTTTATCGATTCTTTTTAGTCTGATCGTTTCATTTTGTTTTTTGAATATTTATCATTACTGATTATCCATTAAATTAGATGTATTTGCTAATTGAAGTTTTTTGCTATTCAGTTGTAGTAAATGTTTTGTTATCCATTTAACCCTGCTTTTTTATATCATTTTTTTTTTTTTTTGATTTTAAACTAAATTATCATGGCATCTTTATTCAAATAATATTCTACTTCTTGTAGAGCATAAATTTTGGGAATATTATTTAATTTTCTATCAAATTAATATTATTTCAATTTTAGACAAGACTAAAATAGAAGCATATATATTAATGTTGCTTCAATGCTTCATTTCCTGAAGTATTTACGCTTATAAGTTTATAAGAAATCCTGCACTTCCTATGTTTACTATTTTTTCACTAATAATATTCTCTTTTATACCATTCTCCACTGAATTTACTTTACTTTCGAATTGGAGTAAGCATTCTTCTAATTATGAACAATTAATTGCTATCATTGAATCTGAGAAGCATTTATTTCAACAACAACAACAACAACAACAACAACAATCAACATCGGTGAAAATTACAAAGATCGGCAGTGATACTCACCCGAAAGATGATGTAAATTTTACCATCAATCTTTTAGATTAGATTGATAAAATGATAAAGCAAATTTCAATATTCAACACATTTACTCACAATAAATATAGAAATGAAAAAGGAGTTACTGCATATGAAGAATAAGATAGTAACACAAAAAGGAACAATTGAATTTGCCCAAAAATTTGACATTTAAAAGAATAAAAACAAAGTTTCATTCATTCAAATGTAAAATTAGCTCAAACTTTTAATGCGATTTAATTGAATCGAAAAAAATTAATTCCTCCGAAATAAATGAAAAGGTTCATCCTTCTTGTATTTGCCATAAGTTAGCTGAACTTTAATTTGCTTTAAGTAATTAAAAATTGTTTCATTACGAGTCAACTATTTGTAACATGCATTTCACTAAATGGAATCCTACAAAATTTGAATAACTTTAAGAAAAAACAATAACTTTAAGAGAAAAAATTGCGAATAACTTTAAGAATAACTTTAAGAAAAAAAATGCAAATAAATCAGTCTAATGCATTGTTATCAATTGAAAATAAAGTATAATATTGAGAAACTCTAAGAATTCGAGGAATTTTATTTAAGTTTGAAATTGAACTACAAAAATTAATTTATTTATTGCTTTAAAAATTTACTGTTTTAAGCTTAGAAAAAAAATCCAATACTTTTTTCCATAAAATTATAACAAATAGACAATGAAATTTATTTGATTTCAGCATGAATCAATTAAACTGAATTTAACAATGACTGGTCATAAATCATTGTATACATTGAACGATAATGAAATTATCAAAATTGCTGATCAAGTTTATTTCAATGATTCAAAAGAAAGTATTCAAAATATTTCGGAGCAACAATTTCGAGAAATTTTCGAAGGAATACTATGGAGACATTTGGAATTAGCACAACGAAAAATTGCTTATCCAAATATTTTTGCTACCACTAACAATTATGTTTATCAAAATAATGCAAGTGGGTATTCTCTTGTTATTTTTTTTTTGAAATGAAATTAAGAAAAAAGCATAATTGTTGTAATTGCATAAAAATATGCTTGTTGGTAATTTACCTTAGCAATTATGGATAATCTATGATAATCTATGCATTTTGAAACTTTCGTTTTTCTGGAAAAATTAAAAGATTGAAATCATTTTCTTACAGTATAGATTAACAACAAAAACTGTAACAAACGAGTACATTAAGAAGAAATTATCAGAAGTCTTGAGATCTTCGTTGTAAACAGCTAACATTATATCCTTTCCTACAAATCGCTCTAAGCGTTTTACTGTCATGACGTATCATTGGAAATTGACGCAGTAATTTCAACAGTTTATGTAAATAAAAAATGCCACTTTAATTTTTTAAAAATATGCTTACGTGAAAAATTTAGATTTATTTACTTTGACTTATTTGTTTACTTTATATTTTTAAAATTTTCCTTCCAATTTCATTTTATGGATTTTTTTTTTGTTTGTAATTTAGTAGGCTGCCAGATAGTTTGCCAATTTATCTCATTTTGCATCATAATTAGTGGTGTTTGTTTGCTATGGACATGTACTTGTTGTGCACATTCAAGAAGTATCGATCAAAATGGAACTGATAGCCTTAATGGTAAAGTATTTTTCAACTAGCATATAGTTTTTAATGAAACTTTTTTCCAGTGTCTTAAATTTCATGGAAAAAAGCGCATATTATAAATTAAAAGTAATTCAAAGAAATTTCGTTTTTTTGATTAATAAAAAAAGTTATTTGCATTTAGCCTCATTATATATTCATTCAAGTAATCATTTGCATTATTTATTATAAATCAATTAGCATTAGCTATCATTTTAGTATATTTATAGCTTTGGATAATTTTCAAGCTCTAAAATGTTCCATATTTTAAACTCCATTGATTTATTTTACTGAAATTTAGTATTTCTGAAAATAGGACTGAAGATTAAATAAGGTTCAAATATTTCAGGCGTTAATCCGATCAATGTTCCAGCTCCAATTGATTACAGTAAGCCATATATGATCAAGTGTGATTCACAAGGCTCATGCTATGCTAGTCCATTGGATGATGATGAAGTGCCACCACTGCCAAGCTATGATAAAGCGCTCACTTGTTCAACTCATCCATCTTCAACAATTCGAGAATTGTCCGGAACAGTTTGCGTGTGACAATAAATCAAAGAAGAATTATCAAGATTAGTTTATGTTTGACCGAATGAACTATTAAAATTTGTTTATGTTTGATGGAAAATTTAACAAAATTTGATTTAAATTACAGATTTTGATATAAAAATTACCAAAAAATTGGATAATGAAACTATATAAATTATAGTATATGTCTGTTTTTTTTGTATCAAAATATCATTCAATATTGTTATTCAAATTACCTCAAACAAAAAAAGTTGATAATACAACAATATAATTGTTTACGTTAAAAAGGAAAAAAAAAATGCTTTAACAAAAAAGGTAAATTAAACTATGATTAGATGTTTTGATAAAGTTTTTTATACTAAAGATGTTAATAGCTGTAAAGTTTGTTGAATTTTTCCTGGTCAAATTATTTTACCGAGTTAAAATCTTTGATGATAGGAAATAGGGATTAGAATAAATAAATCCCACAATTGAAAAGAAAAATAATGTTTATCTTACAAATCAGTTTGCTACACTTTTTGGACAAACTGATGCAAATAAGAAATGTTTTGATTTATTTTTTTATCATTGCTATTTTTTTAAAGATAATTCTAATTACTATTGGAAAACAGTGTATATTTAATTCATATAAAAAAGAATGCTACTTTTTTAATAATTTCAAAAAATGACATGCAAAATTAACAAACGCATTCATTCACACATTTTAATAAAGCTCTGTACTGAGTGCAAAAAAAATCGTTCTCTGATCGGAAATTTCAAATAATTATAGATTAACCTTGAATACATATACTTTATAACTAAAATAGCAATTGTCGCAGTTAACGAATTTTTATCAAAGAGAAATATAAACTGCTTTAAAAAATGTTATACTCATTACTTTTATTGCGCATCTCCAATGGGATCAGGAAAATATTTCAAATTCTGATAAATTAATGTAAATTTTGCAATCAAAAGTTTCTATTTCTCCTATTTGTGCCAACTCACCAATTTAGTTGGAATGATGATTTTTAAATAGCAATGTTGTAAAGTGAAAAATGGAATAAAAAGATTTTGTTCAGTTTTGTCCATCTTTGTCAAGCTTTGTCCAATTTTACATCACGAAAATTTGTTCACTTCCAATGTCTTTTCAACGATATGATATGATATGATAATTGAATAACAATTGGGAAGCGATTTTTTTTTTCCCTTTTTCAGTTGAATTCAAAATAAAATGAAGATTTGATGTGATTCAAACTGTTATGATATTCTCACTGACATAAATATTACTTTAAATATGTTTGGTGATAAAAAAACATTTCTTTTTTTCAAAGCATTTAATTAAAATTGAAAATTTATTCACTTATGCTTTTTTCCAATTTCAGAATTTATAAATTGCAAATTCGGATAAGCAGACATTTTATTTATATTGTGTGCTGTGTGGTGGCCGGATATTTTAAAACGGTCTGTGACATTGAGATAGCCTAATAGATACCATGAATTGAGCTAATGCATGATGAAAATGGCTTAGATGGTAAATAATTGGTAAAAGTGGGATTAAACTACAGCAATTCTGATGAGAGTGAGCAGTATTCAAAAAATATTTGCAATATCTGATCTACTTTTATTCATAACTGATGATAATCTTTTATTTAGTTTAATTCCTGATAATAACATATTTGGTTGCTTATTCAACTAAAAAGAAGAAAAAGGAGATTAGCATAACTGTAGTGGAACGGAAATAGAAAAACGGTATTATGGCCGATATTCAAGTGATTCCGAAAGAAGAAGCGGTAAATTTGTTCGTAGATGGTTTGCATCGTAACATTATTTGTCAAATGTGTTGTAGAAAATCTTCATTATCAGATGTTTTCTTACTTAGAGTTCCATCTTGACAGAGAGTAGGAAGTTGGATCGATTCGGAATCGGGAGAAAGGAATGGGCAATCTGGAACGGGAAGAGAGAAAAGGACGATCTGGATGGGGATAGGAGAAAGGGTGATCTAGATCAGGAATGGGAGAAAGGATGATCTGGGTCAGAGATAGAGAAAAGATCTGAATAGCTAAGAAAATCTCGAAAGAACGATCCGGATCGAGAATAAGAAAAAGAGCGATCTGGATTAGGAATAGGTTAAAGAGTCAATATAGATCAGAAATGAGGGTCGATCTAAGTGGAAAGTAAGTGAAAAAAAGGAATTAAAAGAGTACATACACAATGATTAATTTGAAATAGGAAATACTGATTTTAATCGGAAGATGTTAAACTCAATTTTATTTCTTAATTGCACTTAAAAAGTTAATCACATATTAAATGACATCAAAATTTGTCGGAAACGGTAATCGTATCAAAATTCACTCAATTAAATGGTTCATTAAAAATGCCTTCTGGCAAATCATTTACTCTTTAATTTTCTTGTCAAATGATTCATACTGTTGTACACTGAATTCTAATAAAAACTGAACTTTAAAAAGATCACAAACTTAGTTAATTTAAAATATGATAGGATAAAGCCAATTTGAAGTATATTAAACGAAATCAACCACATGGACGTCATGCTCCGCAATATTTCAAAGAAGGACAAATAATTGATTACAAATTTCGTATCGATAAAATGATCGGTGGAGGTGGTTTTGGTCAAATTTATCGTGTCATCGATGAAGTAAATTCTTTTCTGGAATTTTGCATTGAGAGTGACAAGGGCTAGTTAATTTTGTGTCAAAAATTACTAAAATATTTGAAAATCTTGAAGGTAATGGATATTATAATATTCATAAACTCTTTACCGTGAAACATTTTACTGTATATAATCTCACAGACTTTTTACCGTAGAAATATGAAAAATTTCAAAACTGTATTTCGCAGTTACAAGCACGGTTATATAGTGCCAGTTAAGTTTTCAGCGTACCAAATCGGTACTGGCAATAAAAATTGAACCGGAAGATCATGAACCGGGTCGATTGATATTGGAGCAAAAGGTAATGCTAAAGCTTCGAGGAACGCCACATATACCACAATTTGTAAATTTTTTAAAATAATTTAAAGAATACTGTTATTAAATGATTTTTCAAGAAATTACTGTTCTGATACTTATTGTTGTCATTTATTTTCCTTTATTTGTACTTGTTGGTATCATATTTTCTAATTGTTTATTTGATATGATTTCTTTTTAATTTTGATTTTTTTCTTTTCTTTTTT
>UPTC01002029.1:0-11043 GCA_900537255.1 Acanthocheilonema viteae | reverse complement strand
CAAAAACATCCCTCCATCAACATACATTCTTTTTAAAAAAGAACATACTTAAAAAGGAAGAAAACTTGTCAGAACTTTATTTAATAATCAATGTATTGAACTCCATGTTTCATCAATCACTGTTTTAAAAATGCAACATACATTTGTAAAAACTTTTGTTAATTTTTTCTAATATGTCACAAACACTTCTTCAACCAAAATTTGCGCAAAAGGGTGAAATCGACATTGTGCAATTTGATCAGTATTTTCTGAAAAAATCAAATGAAATAATAAATGCGTTACTCACATCACTCCAGTATACATATACTATGCACGCGTACACGTGAAACACACACGTATGATTGTAGAAAATAGTAACTTTCGTAAAAATTATTTCTGAGATGATCAAGACTGATTACATAGGCACATTCACATTCATACCGTCATTAATTTCATATTTAATTAGAAAAATTAAATATATAATAGAAATTTAAAATAAGAGACATACTGGTTTTGTTAGTTATCGTTATTGCATCTGTCTATAAAGTAAGTTTTTATTAATAAGTTATAATGATATAATTGAATTCAGGCGAAAAATGTTCAATAAAATAGAAAGAAAAGGTAAGGTGAAAGTTAATTCTCTTCAACTTCAATTTTCAAGTTTTAATTCTCACTTTTTTAACTTTTGCCAATTCTCTTCTAATACCGTCGTAGAGTTAAATTTTGAAAATAAAACTGAAAGTTAATGAAAAGCTAATAGCCTTACCATAGCACTATTAGCATTAGCAAATGCAATAATGATCTCACATGTATCCTTTTCCAATGATGCGACGATTGTTCCTTGAATACTTTTTTTTCGGAGATTCAATCCAGATTACAGCGTTCTGTAGTAAATATATTTATTTTGTGGTTGAGTTCAATTTGAAATGGAATAACGTTTCATTTAATTACAAAAACAAATCTTAGAGTAAAAACAAATAAAATTTTATAAGAAAAAAGGATGTCATAAATATTTAAATTTCTCTTCAATGAAATTAAATAATTTGTGAAAGTATGTTGTCAGAAATAACCAGACAGATTCTCAAAGCCTATCTTGTTTCTTTCTCATTCCAACTGCTGGTTATAAAAAAGAAAAGCATAAGAATTTTTAGCATTTTTATAACTTTTTATATTTGAAAAAATTCTGATTATTAATTTTTCCAACAAATTTTTTTGTTCTAAAAATTTCATCGCTAAGAAATCAAACAATTTCAGATTCGTTTCAGGAAGTATTTTTTAACAAAGAAAGATCTCAAAAGAGAAGAGAAATAATGATTAGAGGAATAACTTTCAGAATGTTCGATAACTTTAATTTAGATTGAATTCCAAAATCATAGAGTACTTCATTTATTTTCATGCGGAAATCTATCGTCGCTTTTTTCGACGTTTTTGATTGTTTGAAACGTCGAATTGAGGGAAATTTAGTTAGGATTTTGGTAGGCTCTTCGGCTGTGGACTGTTCGGCTATAGGCTCTTCGGTTGTGGACTCTTCGGCTGTAGGCTCTTCAGCTAAGAGTTCTTGGATCGCAGATTCTTCGGTTGTGAACTGTTTGGCTATAAGCTCTTCGGTTGTAGGTTCTTCGGTTGTAGGCTCTTCGACTATAGGCTCTTCAGCTATGGGTTCATGAACCATAGACTCTTCGGCTGTGGGCTCTTCTGTGGATTCTTGGGCTATTGACTCTTCGGCTATGAACTGTTGGACTGTAAGTTCTTCGGTTGCAGGTTCTTCGGTTGTAGGCTCTTCGACTATAGGCTCTTCAGCTATGGGTTCATGGACCATAGACTCTTCGGCTGTGGGCTCTTTGATCAGTGTTCTTGCAATCGTAGTTACTGATGGCACTTTCGTAGTAACAGCGGTTGGTGTTTCCTGGTTACGATTAAGGTTAAAAAAGCAGGGAGATATACGGCAAATTATAGTATTTTGATCTGCTAGTGTCGCAAATTTTAAAATTATCTCACTGGTCTCTGAAATAGCAAAATACTGATTAAAATTTAAAATCAATCACACTGCTTAATTCAATACTACACATGTTAACTGATTAAGAAGGATGATTAGACCAAATAGAAAGAAACAATTTATTTAATAAGATTTAATAAATATTTAAAAAAAAATAAATATGAAATTGAAAGTATTACCAACCTTGCGTCGTCATACAGCTACGTGCTACCAGAAAAATGGAACAACTCATTGCGATGCGAAAAAACATTATTACGGAAAATTTGACCACAACCAATAACCAACTTTATCAAATCTGCAACATATATTTGATAACAACTTGGATAACAAAATTTTAAACCAATAAAAACAATTCTTTAAACATTATAATTGACCACCAAAAAAATCGTAGAACATGCGAAAATCGCAGTGATCTACAACTGATATTATTCTAATTAAAATAAGATAAAATTGACTTTGAAAAATATTAATGTGTAATTTAAATATTGTCAAACATTATATAAAATTAATATAATGACATACTGTTTCATTTTAAGGTAAAATGATACAACCGAAATGTTTATTTAACTCAACATTAATAACAACGATCAAACATTTTAAAGTTATTGTTGCATATGATAAGAATGAAGAGAAATTATGCATGATTTTTGGAATGGAACAGTCTTTTTATATATGATTTTAATGCTTTCTTCGATAATTCTTAATAATTGTTATAACAAAAAGAAAGGCATGAAAATTTTCGCAGATTATTTGCATTAATTTCATTCATTCATTCTCAAACAATACTTTTTTCTGATTGAATAATCGTTTTATTGAATGTTTGAAATTATAATACTATCGCATTTCATTGTTCTCACAAAGTTATCATAAAAATGTTCTAAGATCAATTTTAAATCATACCGCAAATGTTTCATCTTTTCTCTTTCTGTTTGAATAATATTATCATTTTTGAATTAATTCAGCATATAGAAAGCAAACTGCAAAATAAATTATGCAAAATGACAAAACATTTATAATTATTTATTAATTGTAATGTTTAATTGATCATTATTTTAGTTGAAAAGTATTAATTGCGTTGGAAAATTTTCCAATTATCCATGCATCATCATTTACTGATGTATCAAAATATTTATATTCCTATATTTAGTACTAATTTTTAGCTCTTCCCATCTTCAACAAAAGATAAAAGCAGACTGCATATTAATATTTGGCAAATGAAAATATCTGGAATAACTTGAAAATTAATAATTGTGTTTGTTTATTATAGTGATTTATGATTAATTTACTTCAATTAGCATTTTTTTATTAGCAAAAGTTGAATGAACAAATTTAAGATTGATTGAAAATAGAGATGATAGGTTATACTCTGGGAAAATAAAAAATCAAAAGTTAATTAAATTAAAAAATTCTCCTTGCTCTTATTCTCTCTAAATATCTTTCCGATCGATACTAAATATATCTACTAATTTAATAATTTTTTTAATTGAAATAAAACAATTTATCAGTCATTTCATTTCATAAAACACCAGGTTCTTAAAGCTAAATTTTCATTTTTGGTAATGCGAATGATAAATTCAAATGCAATGAAACTAATAACTAACTTCTATGGAATTGATTGAGAATTCATTTGTTTAAAAAATCGTTTATCAACATGGCATTAAATTGCAAAAATTGTATTGGTATTAAACAGAAAATTCAAAAATCATGTGGCAGATTTAAAGAATTTTTAAAAATAAATTGTTCTTTCAAATACAGTTAGATAAAATTATGGTTGATTATTTCATAAAATGATTATATAAAATCAATATAACACATTTTTTAACGTTGATTTATCGTTAGCGATAATGGTATAAATAACAAATACACATCGATCACATTGTAATGTCAGAAAGAATTAAAAAGCATTCGTGATAGAAATGTTTAGATGATACATTTCTATTGCTAGTAAATATCATTCAGTTATTTTTGAAAAATAAAAAATTTGTACTTTAATTAAAAATGAAAACTTTTTGCAAAATTTTGATAAAATGAACAAAAAAATTGGACTTAATAGTTATATGTATTCTTTAAAAAAGGAGAAAGTTAAAATTACAAATTAGTTTAGATATTTGATTCAATTAAAGAATATATAAAAATTTTTTCTTGACGATGATAAATTTTTGTAATAAAATTTTGTAGAAAACATTAGCTTAAGCAATTTTATTTTTGCCATTCATAAAAAATTTTACGACTTTTATACAAATAAAAGAAACTAAAAGATAGCGATATATATGTATGGACAGGTGTAATGATAGCAAACAGCAGGTGAATTACAGGTAACATGTGGGAAATGTTTGCAAGTTCTTCTCGTCTTTCAACTCTCAAGCTAATTTAATATATTTTACGTCTTTTCTCATTTATATGCTTTTGATTTAAATTTTTATTATAATTTTTGCACAATTATTTCATTGTATACATTGGATAGAAACAACTATTTGTGATAATTTAATAAAAAAAAGAGCTACTGAGCAGAAAATTACAAAAAGTTAGTTAAAAATTTTTTCTTATGATTCGTTTTTTAGCATTATTTTACTTACTATTATTGCAAATCTTTTTTCAGCATAATCTACACTTCATCATCTACAAAACATTGACGTACGGACGTTGAAAAGTCATGCATTTTCTTCCTATAATTTTACTCTCTTCATTAATTACATGGACATACGGATGTAAATCATCTGGTCTCGATAATAACAATCATCGCGGTAATAAAATCGTTATTTTAAATGAATATTTTTGAAATTATCAACCAACACGAATTTTAATTAAAATCATTAATTTATAATTTTATAATGAATATTGACATATTAATAATAGACTGAAAGATTTTGCTGGCTTTAAAGCACATTACCTATTATTCAAACTATTTTTTGAGTTTTTTTTTTTGAATTTTAAACGTCTTTAATCTTTTCAAGTAAGTCAAATACTGAAATATTTCACGAAAGGCATCATTATTCCGATTAATCACTTCAGGTGATTTATTTTCAGCCTCGGCTGCTCACACAGCAGCCATTCCATCAGTGGGATTACCTTTTAATATCAATCAATCACCTATTGATGAAAGTTCTGCAAAAGAATTATTAAGATTCCTCTGCAATATGCATCCTTCGCTTTGTCAGAATTTCATAAGAATCACCAGATAGAATAAAAGTATTATCATTTAATTATTGTCTGTTCCAATAATTGTTTGCCATTTGTATTACTGATTATCACTATTACTATTATTGTAATTATTATGATATCATAATTACTATTATTATAATTAAGTTCTATGGATTTTTATAAACTGGATTAAGTGATGAAAATTTAAAAGAATTAAATTTAATATTGAAAAGTGTACAGCATAACATGCAAAAGTCATCTTCCCACTGTGATACCACACTAAGAAAAATATTAATTAATTTCATTAATTCCTATTATAGTATCAATGTTTTACATTTGAAACAGCATAAGACAGTATGTAATATAAAAGCATTTAACAAAATCGTTAGGAATTTTGCGTTATTGTTTAGGGAATGCATAATTCCAATTGATCAATGAAATGGACTTCCGTTAGTTAGCGTTGCATATTAAATGAGAATAAATCCAATTTGTTTTACTGTTCCTTTCGAGATTCTCGAAGGCATTATTGGATTACTCCTATCCTACAGAATTTTCAAGAATCGCATGATTTTCAAACCTCTGATATTTTTTCAATGTTTCACATGCTGACCAATTTTATCCAGTAGAATTTGGGTTTCTTTGAATTGGTGAAAAAATATAATCGTTCAAAATGTCTGAAATTTTATTTCATGAACATGTTTGGAATTAAATTGCGTATGTTCGCCTTAAAATATTTCAAAAACAAAATATAATTGAATGCTAAAATACTTGAAGTATAAGTACAAAATTATGATTCTATCAAAATTCTCAAATAAAATAAGACAACTGGTCGGATGATTGCAAATATATTTGTTGAAGACAGATTATTATACTACATTATGAAAATCCAAAAGATAATAAAATAAATTTCTAACCCTGGATTTATGTATTCAACACTGCTATGTCAATTTCATTTTAAAACTTTTAAAAGATTTAAGTAGATGAATATTTCTGTTCGTGTAATAAAATTTCAAAAATACTCGCTATCACTTTCTATTGATTTTCAATGCTTTATCACAGGCTTTATTAATTCTAATATATTCGTTTATATCTATCATTTGGGAATCTTTCCAATATCAATCGTTGATAATTACTAATTACACATATATATCTTAGTCTTCTACATACGTCATATTTAATATCGTTCGAACTATATGCAATAAACAATAACTGTAATACACAAATACTTGAGAATACAAAAAAATAAATGATACAAATCATTAATAACAAATATTTACTTATAGTCAAATAATGTTTATCACTAAATATTAAATATTATAATGGAAGTTTATAGGATTTAAAAACTTCTCAGATATTTGCTGGTTTGGTGAGATAGGCAATTAAACTATTACCGACGAATTCAATGCAACTGTTTGAGCAATTATTAGTCCTTAATTGCTTTTTCAGGACTACCACACACATCTTATGGTACTACCATAATCAATAATTTAATTCACCACATCAAATTATCTTTTAAAACTTTGAACTGCTCATATTTATTCAATGTTTTCCTTCCGACACTATTATGTAATCTTCAATATTGTATGGCATTATTCACTTAATTTCACATATACTTGTCCATAATTTATTTGATTAAGAAAATTACTTATTTTTACAGTTTCGCGATATTTTGGTCGCATGCTATTGATGTAAATGGTAGAGATGACAATTCAGAATGAATAAATAATGAAATCTTCAATTATTTTAAACTGAAAAAAACCATTTCCAGTGTTTCTCCGATATATTTTCTGTTGAAGTTTTCATTTGTGAATAAAATAAATTCTTATGAGAATAATTGATGACAATTGACAAATTTGCATAATTCGTACAATTATTTACAGTATTAAGTAATGGTGCTATCACTCAAAGTTAAACTTAAAATTATCCGCTGATTTAATTGCTTGCTATGATATATATATAATTATGCTCCCTAGCTTTGTAACACTTTAAACTATATTGGTAATTTGAAATAGCAATGCACGTCAACAATTTATCATATTTGATACAATCATCAAAATTTTTCATCTTTTTTTCTGGTCACAACCATTGGTAGCGCAATAGTTTTGGTGAAAAAAATTCCGCTGTTATTTGATCTGATGACCAATGTGAGACTTTTCCTTCATGATCTAACAAATGACGGAAATGTAACATTTTGCAGAATTAAAGAAACGTTGGATATATTAAAACGAATCATTTCAAATGACCGTTACTCGAAGAACCGTAAAAAACTTGGAAGAATGCAATTACAATAATCGATTTTCATTTTTAACCATTCAACATTTCTGTATGGATTATTTTACAAATATGGATTATTTTACAAATTGATATGCAATTGCTTTATTATTAAACGTATTAATTTGAGAGAGCAACTAATGAACTGGAGCAGAAATTAATTGTAGTAATTAATTATATTTGTTAACTATGCAATTATTATAATTGCGATATCACATTGTTCGGACCATAATTTTGTTTTTAGTTAATTAAAGTAGTTCCAAATATTTTAAAATTATTTTCCAATGCATTGTACATCTCAAATGATAAATCATGCTTCATCGGTTTATTACAAAAATTATAATGAATTGTAAATGAGTTAAATATTTTTCCAAACATTTTCCACCTTCACTTCACCAATCAACTTTCGTAAATCCCTAGTTATATTTCAAATAAATTTTATTTCTTAATAATGCTGCAAAAAAGTTGTTCGGATATTTTTGATGAGCATGATAAAAAAACAAATTTAATAAAATAACTTCAATATTGTTATTCAAAAAAATAGGTGGACTTTATCGGTGATTTTTTAATCTCATCTTGTAAAATATTTAATAACAAGTCAAACAATCGTTTAATATAATATTACAGTAATTAACTGTTTCCTTGTTGATCATAAATTCCAAAAGATGCTCATATTTGATCCACTCAATTTCCTGCCCAATGCAATTCAATTAATTATTTTTATACCAAAAGAATTGATGAATTAATTAAATGATGAACAACTGATGTCTTTTATTGATGCAGTAAAAATAAAAATGTAAAATAAAAATAAAGATGTAAAATAATGAATTAAATGAATAATTTGAATGTATCATAAATAGATTAAGCTTTATTTCTGTCCTAACGGTTTACAATGTCCAAATGGCCCACTCCAAATTCCATTTTTGCAAACTCGCCAACGGCTACCTTCCACTTCCAAGTAATAATTATCTGGACATATGAGCATTGCAATCGTTCCATGTGGATATTTTAAATTATTCAAATTGACAAGTTCCTATAATAAAATATTGCTCCCGTAATAATATTTATCATTTTGTCATCATTGCTACATTTATTATCCTTGCTAAAACCAAACGATTATATTGTTTCAATTTTATACTGCAAAACAATTTTCAGTCTAATGCAACACAAAATACATAGCTGAATTATTTACTGCAATCTAAATGTCTAAAAAATTTTTTGCAGTTATTTTTGGGCTTAAAATAGATATATAAATTTAGTTTTATTGAAACAGCTTTGAATATAAGATTTAATTAGCTAAAAATGACAGGCAGTAGAAGCTTACAGACTAAATTAATGCTTTATAACATTATGATTATTACCGGATTATAAGCAATATATGGGATTGATAGTTTGGGCGGCGGACATGGCGAAATATTCTCACGGAAGAAAGCGCATTCTTCTAAAATTTTTCACATTAAAAAATACAAAAAAAATGAAACAAAAAGGTAGAAATAATCTCAAGTTGATAATATAATAAAGATATTACTTAATTTAATTTCCATTTGAAACTGCTTAAATTTAAGATTGTTCTGAAAATTACCAGAGCTAACTTGATAACTCAAAATTAGTAGAAGTTTGATCCTTTCATAGTATTACATATTATTAGTATGATTATTAATAATGAAGCTCATGCTGCATTAAAAAGAAAACAAATAAATATTTTTTGTTTCATTAAATTTATTTTTTCTCTTCCCAGAAGTACCAATTGTAAAATTCAAAAGTTTAAAATTCATTCCACTGTTTTAACGGTGGTATCATCTAAAATACTAATAAAATTGCTGAAACGAATCATTCTCCAAATTCTCGAAATCTTCATTTAAATTTACAAATAATAGTTGTATGAAGTAATAAAAAAGCTTAAGACGATATGCGAAAATTTTAAAAATAGTCCAACTTTATCAATTTGCTAATTTTAATGCCGAGAAATCGAAGAATATTAAAATGAAAAGTAATTAACGAAATAAACAAACCTATTAGCTAAAAACATCATGTAATTTTCAAATAAACACTAACCTCTAAAGGAAATGACAGTTGCAATGAGCAAATATGCTAATATAATGCGAACAATCATTGTGATGGATTTGTGTTGCAGTCTGAATCAAATGCTTTTTTAATAAGAAATTTTATCGAAAACCAACTTTTCAAATATCCTATGAAGCAAGAAAGATAAATAACAATTTATAAGTTAGAAAATAAGGGCCGTAAAGTCATAAAATTAAGTAATCAAATCATTTTAACAATCTGAAATCAAAACTTCAATAGATTATTTTTTCATCAGATGATTACAACAAAATGCGGCTGCCGTTTATCAAAGAATTAAACAGATATTTGCAACATATAAAAGTAAATGCCTATCCTTTATCCGAAATACAACTAATAAATCAGAAATAACCGGTTCTTATATATATTTGCGTCATTCAATTCCTGACGAAATTGTGTCTGATATATCAGTATATAATATTTTTGAGTTTATATTTATTCTTTAAATTACATCCCTTAGACTGATTTTTTTGATCATCCTTTAATTACGTTATTTTCTTATTTTATTTTCTATTTCATTTGTTACAAATTAGTGATTTGTTAGGAAAAATTGAAAATATATTATATTGTTAATGTTAAATTGAAGAATCAATTGAAATTTAGTATTGTGTGAACAGTTAAGGTTGTGCTAATCATTTTATCATAATTTCCTAAATGTAAAAAACGTGATTTTTCACGTGATCATTTGGCAAATAATGTGTCGCTATCTACATATTGATAATAGAAGTTAAAAAAAAAACTGCCACTCTTGCAAGTCAAAGCATGAAGTGGTTTTCATACACACTTTTGAACCCGTGCTATAATTAAAATGTGATAAATTCATACATTTTCTTCTCTACAGTAATTGAACTAATTATTCTGATAAAATATCAGTCGTAGATAAATGGATGGATAATAAGCACTGATGAGGTTTAATACGATGCTGCTCCATTCCAACGAATGAATAAGCGTGAGAGAATAATGTTTAGTTAAACAATTGACCTTCAGGACGCAGAATCCTTTGAATTTCCATTGATTGCATCAGATCGTATCAAATCTGATGGTCGATCGAATAAGATGGAAGTATGAATAACCCAGAACTCTTAATCAATAAACATCGAACTAAGAAAATACTGAAAGTGTTTCTAATTTTTGCAAGAAGACAATCAAAATTCCTGCAAAAAGTAGTGGGATTAAATGAGCATTGATAATTTTAATCATTTAGTATTTCATTTCATTTCTGCGACGCATATTCTCAATAATGGTTTTCACATGCCTTTCATGCACTTCAAATTAGCTGTTACCAAAATCAGAGTTACTGCAGAATTGATAAGGTCTTCAGCTTCTGGAAATTTAACATCCTGACAATAGATGAAAGGAAACTTCAACTTAGTAATAAACGATGAGCAACCATTGGTAATTCGATTCTTTCCCGCATAGAGTAACTCGGATTTTATCTCGGAACTCTTTGATTTCCACTATCGATTGAAGTAATGAAATAACGGTAAAAAAAGAAACTTACTAAGTACATTTTGGGCACTATATTATTTACAGTACATTGCCTGACTTCTGGATTCAATTTATAGACAGCTGAA
>UPTC01002027.1:0-11048 GCA_900537255.1 Acanthocheilonema viteae | reverse complement strand
ACAGGTCACATACCATACACACTTTTTTGGGATATAATAATGAGTCAAACAACGATTTTTTTGACTTACTGATTATTTTCAGTACATGTCAAGCAAAATAAAATAAATGAAGTTTTTAGCGTTGTCCTCAATTGGATACGTTCTATGTGCGCGATCTGAGATCAGTAACATCAGAGGGCATAATGAAAGCTTTGATGGAGTTCCGAATGTTGACCAAGATAGCGGTTTGTCATTCGGGTCCAGTTACAAAGCAAGCCTACGAATTACTAGCCAATCGTGAAGCTATGCCTTATATCGAAGCCGTCATTTTGGGTGGTAACAGAGATCATCAGAGCGGTAGTGAGTTTACGTTTCTTTCCAGATGTATATATGTAAAATATGTTCATTGTAATATGAGATTACGGCTGGATATCGTGGAGAGTTGGAATAGATAGCAATGAAGTTTTTTTCACCATATTTAAATATTTGTAGTTTAGTGGGTGCAAAGTTTCTGTTTTTTGAAGTTTCTGCAAAGGTCAATACAGTTCTGATACCCGTTCATTCTTTATTGTTGGATATAGAAATATTATGCTACAAATAATGTAAGGAATATTTTCAGTTGTCCCGCAGGCTCTGCTACATCGATTACCACAGTTACGTGTGATAGGCACATGGAATCGATGGCGCGATTGTGAATATCACCTATGGTGTAATATTAAAGCTTACAAAGAATTACTAGACGTATCATGCTACGCCGATTGTCCAGGATGTGGAAAAGATGTGAGCCTGATTGACGATGATGATGACATCTCGTAGAGAATCCATCGGAGTTCCAACGATCATTTTCCGAATAGTTCTAGCTAATTATTAATGGTGCCTGTATAAAAAGTGTTTGTCATCCAGTGATTGTTACCTCATGTCCATCATAGGCTCCTTTATTTATTTCAGAATCTATTTAAGAGGCACTTTCTATCATATATTGTTTGTATCTTCACCAGTGAGCTTAAAATATTTGTTGCTATAGGGAACTGAGGAGCACGGTTAAGAACAAAAAGGAGACAGACTCTGTCTCTCAGATATGTAGTATCAGTTTCTTTTTGTCTAAGACCATTGCATATCTGAGCAGAAGCAAAAATAGATGACCTCAAAGAAACTAGTTAATTCATGGCTCTAATCTTGACACTCCACAACAGGGGCAGAGACATAAAGGCTAAAAATTAGTAGATTGATTAATGAGCTATGTATACACAAATGATATTTCGAAATCGAAACGTATCTTTTTATCGCTTTTTTGTATATCACCACTGAATTATTTATTGGCTGTCAATTCTTTTTTTTCTTTTCTGTTTTTTTTGCTCGTTTTACAATAGACGTTATCTGATTCGTCACTGTATTTCCGAACTATTTCCTATCGAAATAAACGGTAAGCTAAACGCAGCTATCATCGTCTGTGGGTCATCTGTATAGATGGAGAAGAGAATAATCTACTAGTAAAGACGGAATTTATAAAAGCCGGAATCTGACCATAGTAGGTCTTCAGGAATTGGATTTCTTCTGAGCTTATCAAAGCTACAGATAGTGCACTAAATACGTATGCTTATCTTGCGCGGCGGTAGTGAGATTTCCATCATCGAGAAGGTGTATTGCAGTCATTTTCGCAATATTCTTAAACGACCGAAACACTCCGTTTAGTGTGCCTGTTTGTTAGACTACTAGTGAAAACATAAACATATGAGGCTGCTGGTATTGCAGAATTGTTTTAATGTTTGCTGCCATCTCTTATAGCCTAGTTTATCCCGAAATATGCCAATATAAAGTCAATCAAAAAAGAACAACGTTATTAGATGGTTACGACAAATTCTACAATGTATACGCTTGACTCTATAGACAGTAACTAATACTTCCAAATATCCTGGCCTTCTGGTATTTCAGCAATTCGACTGGCAAACATTTTGCTTTGTCCTTTCATCATGCTTGCTTTGTACATACCTTGCCGATCGAAACAGTAACCTGAAATATCATTTTCCAATAATTTGATGGCATTAAACAGTAGTTGTTGTCTCTTACTCTCTACACTGTCTTGCATCAAATGGGAACATCAATTTTCCAAACTAATTTAAAGTCTATTTATGTCTGGAAATTGGCATTGTAACTACTCGAAATAGATTAATAACTTTTCTGCCAAGTGACTTTAAATGTTAAATCTCTTCATTGTTACGTAAATGGGCGAAGAAAGAAAGAGAAGGAAAGGAAAAATTAATCTCAGATGGAATGTCTAACAGACTTTTTTCTACGGAAAGATTTTTTTATCCTCCTCCCAGTAGGAAAATTCGCTTATTATGATAAATGATATCATCACTACCAACCCCATCAAAAAGCCCAAAGAACAATTCAATTTAATCTTACAATTCAATTTAACGATGTGAGAAACCATTTTATTTCTTTTTCGAAGCACTATGTCGTTTGTCTGCCTAAATAATACAGTAACATGGACAAATGATAATGTGGCTCTGGAAAATACACTGTAAAGGTTACTTTCAGGTATCCAGTGAAAAAAAAAAACAAGAAACTTGCTGAGGACAAAGAAGGATGTCTGCTAAAAAGTACCACATGAAGTTGGTAAACTGCTTCCATTTAAAAACAATCCAGAAATCAAGATCTAGGTACTGATTTGCAGTGATTAGAAAAATATCTCAGACTCAAAGTAAACATGCGGAAAGAGCAGGCTCACCGATATATGCCATTACAGCTACTGACGCCCACAAAGTTTTCTTCTCCCAAATTGCTTTCTTGAAAAAATATTTCAGCGTAAATGTTCCCATTTATAGATGACTGGACGAGAAAATGACCTGGAACATATAATTTGAATAGTTTAAATATCAAACCTAAATTATCTCGTGGGTAGTATTCTCGTCACGCATTGCATCAAGAATGGTTGTATGTCCGGTTGCTCTTAAACGTTTCATGGTACGCCAATCAGTTATTATTAACGTTGCAGCAAGCAAAGGCCAAATCCATACAGCTAACATTCGTTTAACAGGAAATCGAAACATCTAAAAATAATGAGAACATTTGAAATCGAACTTAAAAAGTGGTTCAGCCGAAAAATCAGACTTCTTTGATTCCCGATAAATCGAACAAATTTTAAATTCAAGCATCTAAGACTGGCCACCAAAATACCAATCAAAAACTAATCCAAATTTGCGTAAATTTCTTGAAAAACTGCACTATCCAATTTAATCAGTCCAAAACTTTTGAAATAACATTTTGCAATAATGCAACATTAACTTTTCCTCCGGTCAACGAGCAACAAAACTTCCCACGGACATCGTAAATATTGAAAATACTCTCCAACACGTAGCACATTAGCATCGGACATCACAAACCGTCAAATACCAAATCCTGACAGGTAATATAGAAATCGGTTAGTGCGGTGGTTGGGTTCCGGAATGTGTTAGAAACTTTTAGTGATGAGTGATTGTATCAGGATTTGATAGATTCAGTCAATATCGGTTTCTTCCTGTTTAAAATGAAATGAATATATGCTGCAGGTGTATTCATGACTGATACCTTCGCTTCTACATCAACGGATAACAGTGAGGAAAATTTGGTTGAGTCGCTTACATCACAGGTTGACGATGAAGCCATTACTGAGATCATACGATTGCAAAAAAAATCGTAAGATTCCTGTTTTATATGCTACAAAAGTATGCGATCTTCGAAAAACCGTGCGGAAGTTGCATAATATATGTGTACATGATTTATCATATGTTAGCAAGAAGTGTATAAATAAAAATGGAATAATATGCTTTATGTTAACACGAAGATATAAAGTGCAGCATTTTTGCATGTAATTCAATTTCTGCTGCGTGATGAAAAAAACACAAATTTAATAAGCGATTTATCATACACAGAAATATAACAATTCTTTCATTCACAAGTATGCTAAGAAGTAATTCGTAGCATTTTCAGGTTAACACATTTCGAGAAAACAAATGAGATGCTAACAAATTGCTGTGGATTATCGGCTAACAGACTTGAAAAAGCACGGAGAGATTTAGCCGAGAACAGACAATTAATATTGGAAATGAAATCGGATTTGGAATCTATTTTTCGGCGAATACGTATTTTTAAACAGAATTATATTACTAAATATGCTGATATTTATAAATATTTTGGTGGGTTATTAACATTTAAATCAGAATATCAATTATTGGTTATACTATGATGCACTTCATTCTATTATATCGTTAGCATTTATATGCAAAATATTTTCTATATCTGAGATTATTTTGAAAATGTCATTTTGATCAAATAATTGCTGGCATTGTCGTTCTTTCAGAGCAGCAGTACCGTGATGAAGAAAAAGAAGAGTAGGATAAGCATATGGTTTCTATCTGCATCTATCCGAAGGTATACAAATTCGGTGTTTTAATCTTATTTTTCCCTGTGATGAACTTCTATCAAGTTTTCAAGAATAGGTGGAATAGCGCGCTTGCAAGATCTTTAAATATTAGTAAAGATGGAGGCAAAGCAGCTTCATTCTGGTAATAACTTGCTTTTCCGGAAATATCTCATATTACGCGTAAATGAATTTCCTGCTGCATATACTGCAATTCTTGTCTTTTTTCATGTTAATCTTGACTATGTAAGACGTAAGTTTATTTTTCGTTCCAAATACAAATCCATTAATTATGGATTAGTGAATTATGACTTCCTATAAATGCGTCTAGTTTCGACTTTCATTTTTAAGTTTGACGCTTGCACGGACGATGATTCAAGATACTTCTCCCTTTTCTTCTTTTTGATCTTACACTTTGTTGAATCATCGTTGCTCCTTTCCCGCTTTTTATGTTGTCCGCGATGATTATGTTTCTTACTTCTTCGTTTCATTTTTCGTTTATGTTCTGCAAATATCAAATCTCCCTGAATTTTTTATAGGAAAGAATGCTAAATCTTTCATATAAACTAATTTTATTTTATTTGTTTTCTAACCTCGTAAAATAAATAATTTGTAGATTAAGGAAATAACAATCAATACCGACATCGTTTTCATTTCAAGTGATCCCACATCACGTTTTACAGTGTCGTAGCTATAGCATGTAAAGTGAGTATCATATTACTTTCGTACCTTTAGCAGTAAGTGGCGTTTCGTAATCGGACTCTGAACTTGTAGAAGAAATATCTGCGCAGTTTTCTCCGCTAGGTCGCAAGAAATTGTAACATTGAAATGGAAGATGCCCAGGATAACCACATTTTCGGCAAGCACCTGCCGTCGTTTTTTGAATTTTTATTCCATTACATACATCTGTTACAACATTACTTTTTTACTTCAATTCACATAACTATACTGTAACTATACTATTTAAAATTAATGTAACTATACTATTTATCCAATTGAGATGCTAGTTAAAATTAGTCAGGAATGGTACCGACAACTTACCCATAGACATAGCCGAACTTCCTGGTTCCACAGGACGGCTCGGTAATCCACTATATTCCAAACTGCTCATATGTGCGAAAGGATGAGATTATTCGGAAGACTATCAGATAATTCAAGAAAACTGAAAGATGGATTATGCATCCGCGGTAATTCGCTAAGTATCCACGACGTGTCAAATTGAGAAGGTTCCAATGATCAACTCAGTATTGATCGGCTTCACCTATAATCAATTTGTTTCATATGCTTATTGGTAGTTTTCAGTATGTTATAAATTATGGATAGATTATCTAATTCATTGTTTCGTCTGGAATGGGACGGAAAGTGGAAAATCAATAAGCAATGCAAATGGAACATTTTATTGGAAATTATAGATTTCGAAAAGTTTTTTTAACGTTGCATAACTTATTGAGAAAATTTTATTCTAAGAATACAAAGTGAAATTTATCTCTTTTTGAAAGTTGAGGGAATAAGGAAGATAATTAATAAGACGAACTACAGTGCAGTATTGAATCATATCATTCGGAAAGTTTTTTTAGTCATCCCGTTCCAACATCTGTTTTCCGGTATTGCTTGCAAAGTTTGGTATTTTGCGGCAAGCAGCTTTTTTATGTGGTTTGTCTACAGTGTGCTACTAGCATTTCTCAAGGAAAAGAATTATGTATTACCCATTGGTCAGTTGCATCAAATTAATCGTATAAATGTGACCTTTAATAAAATTTGCAAGTAAATGCATTTGTCGCTGAAATGGAATACTTTCAGCTCATCAAAAATTTTGACCAAAGATCTCAGAATATCATCATATGGGCTTTTATCGGAATTGATTGAGATATTTTTCATTAATACTATTCCTGTGCTCTTATTCCCACTTATTTCAGTCTTTTTCTACATTCGGATCAAGTACAATAACTGTGATAATTATCATTCTATTACTCCATTACTATTATATTGGATTATTTCATCTACAAATCTCACTTTTCATTCATATGATCTTTTCTTTGATCCAGTTATGCAATAATGTAAGGATAGTATTGGATTTATTCTTTCGTTGAGTTTACAGCAATATTTCCGGCTTTGTTAAATTCATATAGGAAATATGAAGTTTGGGAAAAATAATGAAGCACTGTTGAGATATTCGTACAGTGCAGTATTTCAACAAACAGTGATTTGTAAAACTCACATATTCCATAAAATTGCGTAAGAAATTAGTTGAAACTGTCTAAAATACTTTTCGCTTATTATACGAACAAAATTATCAAGTAATACATTAAAAGATTGAAAAAAAAATGAGCAGAGTCAATTAAAATATGTAAAACAGGAATTCAGTCACAAAATGTCCTTTCATTTCATCATTTCCATAAAATCAAAAGAAAAAGAAGTGAGTGTGTACTATTTATTACTTTTGTTTTTTTTTAATTTGAAGATTAATATTTAACAATAATTGGAATTTATGTGTTGGTTACTTTGTGTTATTGTTGTATATCAAATATTTTAATATGCCATCAGTTCAAGAATTTCATATCTGCAAATATCATAACAAAGAACTATTCATTATGAAATATTTCATGTAATTAAAATGAAAATATTACTGAAATAATTAGTGAAAAAAAATTATAATCGTTTGAGTGCAATTAAATGTGACAAAAAAGAAAGCTTGTCGAACTTTCAATTACATTGTTGTAAATGAAATTCTCTATTCCATTCAAAACTTTCCATGTCCGAAAGATATCAGAGCGAAGACTTTGCTTGATCTTTGCTTGATCTTAATCGTGCAAACAAACTTCTGTTAGAGTGATCCACAATTAATCAAAATTTAATGAATGGCCAAAGAAATATGGTGGAAATAGTTAATTACTACGTAGCAGCATAAATGCATCCATCATTACTTGTTATTTATTCAATGAAAATCTCAGATTACTGCGGTTTAATGGCGGAAGTATAATCAAATTTTATTAATATACACCGTTTAAAAAGAGAAGAATGATGCAGCAAATTTAATTTCTGTTGAGTTTTGTTCGTTTTCTCTGCCACTAAAGTTTCTTGGTACCACTCGATTTATCTCGCTTGCTTTTCGATATTGATGTCGAGAATCTTATCATCCCTTCCATAATGTCATCTTTTATTTTGGTATCGATAATGCGATTTTAATTGCTGCTTCCATTGTTGACAGTTTCGCTTCTGATTGTAATCGCTAATCGTTTTGTTGTGGATGCTGACGATCGTCCCATCAATCCATTTATTACAACCTTTTCAATCATTTCCGTTTTCTTTGTTTCATCTCATTTCTAACATTTCTATTTCAATTAGCACTTTTTTCCGTTTAAATATCAATATATGACGGTTTTTAGCCAAGGTTGCCGGCTATTATTACTGCCATAAAATCGGCCTACGATAGAAGATTTGGAATAAATTTTGTAAAATATGCTGAAATTTTAAAAGAGCTATGGAATAAAATGGAAAAATTTTACTTTTGAACTTCACACTAATGTTTCGAGAAACTAAACAAAGGATGCAAAAAATCAAAAATTATTAATGTCATTCAAAAAATGATTGCGGTAGCATTAGCAAGAAACAAAGGGAAAAAAGAAAGCGAAATTTCAGAAAATGGATATGGCAAAATTATCATAGGATAAAGAGCTATAAATAATTAAAAGTGCTAGCAGAAAAATACCAAAGATAAAACTTTTCATTATCTCTCAGAATATAATGCTAAAATATAGACAACTTTCAAGCATAAATTATAAATTCTAATGGATCCTTCCACTCGTTCAAAGTTGCTAAACAAAACAGGAAATCAATATTCCATTTGCTACTACAAATCATTTTAAAAACCTAAAAATTATTCCAACAAAGTGAAAAACCATTAAATACCATCTGAATTCTTTATTCACATCAGTGTTTTGCTTAAAATTATACATTTCCAAATAATTTTATCAATTTTTTTGCATAAGAAAGTAAAAAATATCAACTTGATTTTTGATTATACATGAATGAAAAAGTTTTAATGAAATTTACTTCTCGAGATTTATTAGTATACTGGCGAAAAATGATATCAACACTCATTGAAAGGGGAAGATATTTGGAGGTCAATTGATTGAGATTAATCGGATAACGATAATTTTCGTTCTCTCCTTAAAAGCGCTAAATATTTATGTCAAATATATCGGATAGCTGAACAGAAAGAATGATAAGATAAGTGATCTCCAAATGGATGCAAAGAATGCTTCAGTATTCTTCCTTTGTAATCCATAATAGGTCACTTATCATTCTCATTTTATGGAGCAAAAAAATTTTCCGGGATGCATGAATCACTCTTTTCATCACTACCGGAATAAGTATAATTATATTCTTTCTTCAATATTCTGTTTATAGTATGAGAATATTTGAGAAATCTTAACGAATAGGAGAGAATACCTTCTTTTTTTCGTTTGTCAAATGATAAATTACATCATTATCGATTTTTTCCATGATAATTATCTTTCCTCTCAAATTCTTTAATAGAATTTAATTTTCAAGGTATGGCGGAATCTTTGCCTGGAACCTCTGCTGAAACATCTACAAAAGATGAAACTGATCCTGAATTGACATTCATAAATTTCAGCCGTAGTGTAGAGTAAGTGAATATAGAGAGTAAAATGAATGAGATACAAATGAATTTTTCAAAACGATTTAAACGTAACATTCTCTCTCATTTACTTTCATTCCATGTAATATTGTAAATGTGAATTAAATCATTCAATGTAAATAATCATATCAATATAGTTGATAAGAAAGATCTAAAAGATTGTTTAAGTAAATTATATTACTAAGTTATTTTAGGTCAGCTATATTACTAAGCGCAAACATCCATTCATCTCACAAATATTCATATATTATTGTAATCGAATTGCTGCATAATTCATTCATCAACTTTTGAATTATTTGAATATTTCAGCAGATTGGTTGCTGGCGGAGATTATGGTTTTGCAGTCTATAAAACAAGGCCTGATGATGTAACACCACGTTTAATATTTGAAATGAGCAGACAACCGATGCAGAAAGACTATATGACGTGTAAGTGTGATTCCTATCACGTACAAGTGTGATTCCGTGTGATAACGCAAATGTAATTCTTATCAAACAAATACAGATCAAAGTAAATCAAAATTATAAATTTAACATTAATTTTCATTATTTTCTTATTTTTTTTTTAGCATTCATTCATACATTAATTTATTAGTATTTTAATTTGTTTTGAAAAATTTTGACATTTACAGTTGTGAATGATGTCCTATTGGTTGAAAGTTTTCCACCAATACATAAGTTTGCAGTGGTATTTGGAAAAATTCCGCAAACACTTTATTTTTATGATGCTGTCTTGAAAGATTGTACCAGTTCAACTCATTTTGCTCAAAAAATCCTCAATGTGAAAGCATGCACATCGGTATTCTTTTTGATTTAATTCAATACTTTATGTTATAAATAAATCATTGAATAAGTCATGATTTGCCTAATGATTTACGCAATTAATATCATCTGATGATAATATCTAAAAGTGAAATTTTTTTGTTTTTTTCTTTTAAAATTCTTTTTGCTTAGACTTTACATATGATAATATTATATCTCACTTTCAAGAGATCTCAATTAATTCACTAACTATCCACCATAATAAATAAAGCTTTGTTATGTAAGTCATCAGATAGAATAAATCTTAGAGACTTCTAAAGTTACTTCTAAAAAAGAATAGGAATTGAACTTCAAATAACCGCTTTTAAAAGAATGTATGAACTGCAGATAATAGCTGTCGGTCTCGAGAGCGAAATACATTGTTTTCGTATACATACAGTAAGTTAGTTACATTTTTTCTTCTGAAAAATGGTAATTTTCCACATTTAACATGCTAGTAAAATTTAGTAAAATTAATAAACAGAATACTTGAACAGAAAATCAGAAAGCACTGGCCAGAAGGCCATAAGATAGAAGATAAGGAAGCGCTGACCAGACGATTGCATACATAGCAAAACAGCACATTGAGAAATAGAAGTAAGCAGTTAATATTAATTATGTCAATTCCCATTTCAGAGTAACTATGAAGATCTAAAAAGTTATGTTAGGCTTATAATTCATCGGGCTCCACTCAACTTTTCACTACTAATGGATTTAACAGGCGAAGAAAAACCCCGTTTAGTTTATCCCGATTCTGAAACTGAAGGTTTAGGTAAGATATGAATTTTTAAAAGCGTTACTAAACATTACATTATTTTCTGAAGTAGGAATCGATGATCAAAAACTACCAACCTTAATTTCTGCCTTCCTCAATGAACACAAATATATTAAACTTTTGAAATAGGGATATTTGAACATTTTTATCGTTGGCTATGTGCTTAACGTTTTCTTGTGATTTATCAATTTTTTTGCATAAATTTATGATATTTAAATAATATATCGTAAAGAACGAGAAATAGCCCAAACTTACAGATGTGAAATATTCTTCTATTTATTTCTCATTTAGTTGCTGTACAAAATATTTGCTTTTTATCGCATTCAAAGAATGTGATAAATGCGCATAATCATCCGATCGGGGCTTTACGTCTCAATAATCAGGCCACGTTACTTGCAACAACATCAAACGTTTCCACTGTGATACGTG
>UPTC01002025.1:0-11060 GCA_900537255.1 Acanthocheilonema viteae | reverse complement strand
CGCGATTACTTACCGATCGGAGCTGAAACTCAACCAATTCTTTTCAAGTCTCATCTAACTTAAAAACGATTATTTTAACAAGAAATCTTCGTTACACTAATTGTCATATTGTATTACCACAACTTTCCACGAAGAATAAATTTTCACAATTTTTATCTGTGAAACAAAAACTGTTCAATCAAAAATTTTTCATGACAAAAATGTTAATGGTTAAAAAACAGCAACTAAGAGGCGCTAAAGCTTGCAGAGACAGATGAATAATAAAATCTTAATTGTCTGTTTGATGATACCAATTTCCGTTCTGAATGTAATTTCAGCACAAGAAAATATTCAAGAGATGTTCCAAACTTTAATACCTTCGACAACTTAACAATTCTGATTGTTTCATTCATTCAGTGAAAGACATTTATCAATTCTATTTGTCTAGAAATTTTCGGTAAAATAATACAAATTGCTTTCAAACCAGTTTTTCCAAACTCTACAACGGCCAAAAATATTAATACCTCAACACTTTGGGTGTCGTCTTCATGAATATCTCGCACCGAAACCCGAAAATTCAGCTGCAAATCTGTATCGCCTAGCTCTTCAAAATCGTCATAATTACCGTCATCATCAGTTGCAAAATCGACATGTTCCACACATCCAGAATTCAAAAGTTGCTGGAATTGCAAAATTTTTCTTTAATAATTGTTTTGCAATTCATTGGTCAGCTTAACCACAAAAAATAATTTCTGAATTCAGTATGTTTTTAGAACCCTATATTAAGAACCCTAATAACTGTTATCGTCAGTACAACAAAATTCTCCCAAAACCATGAATTTATTTTCTCTTTTCATTGCCCAACCAAACTGCACAGCACATTTGAGCCTTGTATTTACTCCAAGCTACTTTCCATGATCTATATTATTTAAAAGATAGAAAAATCCTCAAAATTCTACTATTTGAATTTGCTGGTCTCAAATCTCATTTCTTTAACTTAGACAAGGCCGCAATTCTACACTAAAATCACAGTACAATCTATGTTGAAAGGAAAGCTACCGAAAATTTTAAATCAAGGATATTCTAGATATTCTCTTCGAAAAACTTACATGAAGTCTACCAACTCGTACTCGTACACCACTGATACAACCGTTCTTCAATGAAATCAGTAAATCTAACATCTGACTGAAATATTCACCACTCATAATCTCCCCTCGTAAAATCATACAAAATGTGGGACGTCCAGTAAGTTTCCACCTTCTCGATATAAATTCCAAATTTAACTGCAATTGTATATGTAAACTGAAGAGAATTGAGCATTCTTCATAAGTCGAAAGAATCTTATCGAGTCTTAAATTTATATAAAGAAGCTATTCTTGCAAAATCCACTTGGACAATTAATTACGGTACAAAAGGATTATGGTTGGGTGCAGAAGTCAGTGCAAAACAAAACATTCGGTACCAAATGACTGCTATTCATTCTAACAGTAGAAATGTCATCCGTACTTCAAGCATTTCCCGAGAAAACCTGATTATCTTTCCATAGTCATGCACCTAATAAAAAACTAGAATATAATAATACTTTAATTTCGTTTATTAATACAGCCGGATCTGCATTTATGTAGAAGTCCTTCACTTCGAATAATAATGGATAACAAAGAATAGTATCACCAAAACGTTTGAAAATTTTGCTCGTATTAAGAGGACCAAATGGCCGTCTTGGTCGACCGCTCAAGCCCATTTTCTCATTCTTCCCTAAGGATTCAAATACCTGAAAAGCCACGAAAATAACCAAGCACTGATAACAAAATGTTTTTGTTCTTTTTCCCCAACAACTGTCCAGTTTCAATCTCAATCCTAAGCAACGGTCACAGAAAAAAGAAGTGAATACTTTAAAATATATTCTGAAAAAAGAAGTGAAATATTCTAAAATACATTTAAAAAAGAGTGAATATTATAAATTATAATAAATAACAACTGAATGCAAAATTGTTACGAAGATAAAATCGGAGAGATTATTTATTTTCCTAAATCTGTTAAGTCAAACACTCATATATGACGCAGTGGACAGCTTCAGATAATAAATATACCTTCATCATTCTCCAACTCGGCCAAATTCGCACGGGCTCAAGATCATGAGGAGTTTGAGTATCAATGCCATATGTTGAAAGCATCATTTGCAAACGACTTGACTCAGCGATCAGAACAACCTGAACTACCGGATCGCCTTCCATACTACTCTGAAAGAAATTATGTGAGAATTTGTTCAGTTAATATTGAAGCGATGAAATAAAGCATAGAAAAACTTTTCTACGGTAGTATCTTAAAAAATTAAAATTGTCAACAGCGCGAGTAAAAAGTGATCAGTTATTAGCAAGAAAACAAGCATGTCGTAACACTACGGACAACTGAAAAACCGACAAATTCGAATCGATAATAAGGAAAACCACGAGAAATTCATGGAGGAAAAAGTTCACAAATAATCAGGATTCGCATCATTTTCAAACTATTTACTTTAACTAATCCATTCGAAATTTGGATTTCATTAGAGGAATCCAAATAAGGCATGCAATACCTTTAGTGAAAACCAAATATAACATGCATTTAACAAGATGCTTTTCCGCAACCCATATTTTCGAGAAAAAAACTTTCATGTCGGCCACAAAAAAAAGAATTTGACATATTTTGAAGTTTTATGTATATTCCCTTCCGCAAATAGTGTCGCATATTCTCTAATATCTCAAAAAAAAATTGTCTGAGTGTAATAAATGACGAAACATATTTCATCTTTTCAAGTCTCTATAGTTTTGTAAATTAGCAGATGTGAAGTTGTACTGGGTGTGGACGAAAATTCGACTCCTGACTGGTAAAGAAGCGAATGAGCACAACACTCAAGTACAAAATAAAAGAAGCAGAATAAAATACCTCTAAATATATTACCAGAAACTTCGAAATAGAACCGTTAATTTAAAATTTCACTTAGCATCTGTTTCATGTTAAGAAATTTAATATGAAGCAAAAAAAAAAAAACTTTTTTCCTTTCTCTACCTGTAGAAAGTCCTTCCATCGTTTCCTTTGCAAAATCAAATTCAATATGATAAATAAAAAAGAAACGCAGGCATCTACTACTGAAAACAAACTTACGCTTCCTTTTGTTTGCTCCATATCACGCTAAACAGAATATTGAACGTTTCAAACAAAGAAATATCAATTTCTTTCTCTACAGATTTATTATTGTCCTATGAAAAAAAAATCTTAATAATTTTAACCTGAAATACGGAATGACGATTCTGGTATTTTGGTCGTTGGCTGGCTGGAAGATGTCGACAGATCGGATCGATGTCCGTTAAATGAATTAACTCATCCTCTGGAAAATTTACACGAATATGTTAACAGTTATTTTGAACTAAGATTTTTTCCAGTCCTGCATACAAATTATTAAATCGGACTCACAAGATTTTTGCATTTCAAGAATACTGCTGCCTCGTTAGAATTCGTTCACACTCGCACAAATTACAGAGAAAGCCTGAGTTTTCAGTGCGATGCACTCGATATTAGAAAGGTCTAACTTTATGCCAATACCTGTCATGCCATACTCTTACTTGATTCCAGCTATAGTCTTTCACCTGCATTACATACACTCAATATTTGAGAAGCTAGATCATTTTTAGTAGATCATTTATTGACGGCATCACTAATGCATTGACTCCAACAATTACTATAAATTCTCGACAATTTGTAAAATACCTTCGCACTCCGTTATGTTGAGATTGAAGATTTCACAAGACTATGTTAGCATGTTATGAGACCGAAAGACCATAAATGCCAAAAATTCGGAAAAAAAAACAGCCTTACTTAGAAGTAACGCTATTAGATAAACAGCATTAGACCAAAGATGGTGACCAAACTCGTTTGGGCTCGCTGGATAAAATTCCTGGGAATTCGGCTTCATTCTTTCGGCATCCATATGTTCTTCTTCAATAGCATAGTATTCTGGCATCACCAAATATGATGCTGAAGGATAAAGTTTACACATATATCTTACACCAAAACAGTTTCCAGTTAATAACACACATATCTTCGAGACTATGCTGCGTCATTTCCCTTCATAAAACGAATACACCTTCATTGCATTACACTACAAGCAGAAGACCTGTTTTATGAAATATTATTTTTTTAATGTTTTATGAAATTTTATGAAAATATGAAATATTAAAATATATCAACAACACTAAATATTAATGATAAGACCAACTTTTTTCGCCCGATACAAGCATGTCATTGGTTTTTTGCCAATAAGAATGAGATAATTTGCGTTCCCCACGAAAATGAGCTAAAAACATAAGGATAAAAGTCGATACAAGGTCAATAAAGCACAAGTTTAGACACTTTACAGTAAATATATATGCAAAAAAATACCAGTAATTGCAATATAGGCGAAGAAAACCGGAAATTGACATTCAATATCTTGAAAAAGTGATGTTTCATGTTCATTGTAATACTGTCTCGAAGCATCTTCAAGTTCAGTATGATAGCCATCCCGTAAAAATCTGAAAAAAAAAGAAAACTCATTTTGCAAAAGCGAAAGCAAGATGTAATAACCAACGAAATAAAGCTTCTTTAAGTGTAAGTATTAAATATAAAGGGATATCATGATAAGATACATCATATGCTTTGATGATAAGCTACCTCTTCAACCCATATCGCCCTTCCAAACGTCGAATGCACTTGTTGAATGTTTTTTCATAAAGTTCCGGATCATGCGTTGCAAAAGCTGGCCATCCTATTGATAATAGCAATGCAGCGTCAGTATTCTGTAACAATCCCATATCATCTTTAATCTAAAACAGTAAATCGACTGACCACCTACCTTCGAATTGCTTTCCCTGGGTAAAATCGTTTCAAAAGTAGTACGATTTCTGTTATGTCCATCAATATCAACATATATCACAGATGAACTAGTTCCAGCCATCCCATAAAGATTAAAACCATTTATTGCTTCCAACGCAGCCTGTAAGGCATATTTCAGAGTCAAAACTTCACCAAGTGTTTTACACAATACAAATTTTGTTTTACTATCCACCAAATGCACAATATTTGCGAAGATATACAAAGTTTTGCGAATCCTATGCCATCCTCATACTTACAGTTTCCTAACAACTTAAAACCCCAAATTCCATGGAGATGTTAGGTACTTATTATCTAATCTATTTATAATTCCTGATAAGAACCTTCTCCATCTTATTTTCTACAATGGTAAAACGAAAGTAAAACGCAAACCAGAACATACCTTTACCATTCCAAGACTGCTAGCATGAAGTTCGCGTTCACCAACATTGTACCTAGAACCTGCTTCCCACATACCAAAATCTGGTGTACGATAAGTTCGTTCGATATAGAAAACAAGATTTTGGACAAAACAAACTTCATCATGCGTGTAAATTACCTGTTAAAATTCCTTAGCTTAGAATCGTAACAGCATAGCCGAAACAAGAACTTAAATTATCAAAAAATACCAAATATAAACTATTAAATTACTAGATTTATTTAAAAGCGTAAATTATTTACTGATATTCAAAAATAGAAAGATTTTGAAAACTCAATTAAAAAAATCAATGCTTATTTCGGAAGAAACGCAAACAAACAATCGTTTCCTATGACAGTTCATTTCCAGTCACTGACAACCGAATGACACCCTTTTTTCCGCAAGGTTATAATTTAGCAAAAACTACATGTAAAAAAAGAAAAATAGATGTAAAATATTGTTTTGGAAAGTGCATGCTGAACGACAGGAACAATTAAAGAATAGCATGAACAAAGTAATTGACTCAGAATAAAATAATGTTATTTTATCTCAGAGGCTTCTAGCTGATCCTTCTTTGGCTTAGTCAGTGAGAATAATTAAAAGGAGAATAAAAAGAATAAAAAAAAAAGAAGACTAAAGAAAAAGCAATATACCTGAATACCAGCTGCAGTCATCTGAACCAATGCTAAGAGATACAATGCAATAAGGTCCATTTGTAAATGTCCATATTTCTGAAATTTGAGGCCCTCATATATGTAGGAATAAAAAAAGACAAAAAAATGGGGAAAAAAATCAGAAAAACAAAAAAATTGATCCCATTTTATGCTTTCACATAAATTATAATTTTCATTTTAATAATCCGATTCTCGCTGCTACAGAGAGAAATAGCACATGAATAGAGAATTTTGTTTTCAAATCTCTAGATCGTAAGCAAAATGTCTTAATGTTTCAGAGCATACTTTTTCATTCGGCCTATCAAGAACCATGCCTGTATGCAAATCAAACCGTGCATATAAAGCGAATTCTGGTGAAATATTCTCTTTGAAATGATTGAGCTGAAAGACAACAAGAGATCGAAATACTCACTAAACTGCAAAATAGAATAAAAAAAAAGACATTTGTAAAAAAATGTTTGTGAAGAAATGTCTTTCGAAAATTTTTGAAAGAATTTAAATAAACTTTGAAACACGGCACTCTATATAATTTCATTTTTTACTAATCCGATCAATTCCCATTCTGCTGAGACATTTCTTCACAAATACTTTACTCACTGCCATAGATACAAAAAGCACCTACATTGTTCACGAATGACTAATCGTATGATATACGAAAGAGGAAATGAATCTTTGAAATATCTCAAACTAGAACATTCTTCATTAACTGATATTACTCATTGAAAGTTAATTCGAAAGTTTTTCAATGGCATACATTATCAAGCTGTTGCATCCAGCAAAACATAATTCCTCGCATCGCTTTCACTGCCGATTGCCTCAATTCCGTTTGTCGTCCTCGATCATCGTCCAGTCGTCTGAAGGCTATTAGAAACAATAATTTTAGGATGAGATATTGAACTTAGTCAATTATAATAATATTTTCTTATTTCTTATGTTTGAGAATTTTTAACCCAATCTACTATCAAACGATCATCAGTGAAGAAAGAAATGAAATTACTTGTAAGCAATCGAACAAGTCCAACATGCCAAAGCACAGTAGATGCTATCCTTGACAAAGCCAATTTCACGGTCTTTAGAATATCGTGGGAATAATCCGCTTGTTACACTTTGATGTTCCAATATAAGTTTTCGCACTGCAATAGAAAAATATTGTCAGCATTTATGGAAAACAAGATTCTAAAGTCTTCTTAACAAATAACGTTTAAATCTGTCTTAATTATTTTGAAATTCACTTCACTTTCATCCGGAAAATTTTGTATACAATATCAGGAAGAGATTTTTTGAAGTTCATATGGTTATGCATCTGCTATTTTTTTCAGACACGTTACAAGTAAAAGAAAACGTATTTAAGCGTAACATAATATCTTCTATGATGTACCAACCTAAACAATAGATATTATCCACTTTGTCGTATGCAGTACGAACAACCAATGGTTGGAACTGACTGATTGGCGTAAGATAAGCTCGCGTTAAACGTCTTAAATGTGTATTTGCATTCTGACGTTTTCGTGCTCGCTTTTTAAAGCCCAACATTTGATTCTGAAATCACTCTTCTAAAATATGGGGAAATACATCTTTACTCCAACATTTTCGAAAGTGATACATTTCTAAACAAGTGTTTATTATTTAAAACGGCAAAAAAAAAAAATTCAGTGTATGCGACAACACATAAATAACGAATTCGCGGAAAATCATGCTGATGGCAAGATTCTTCTTAATGAATTCTATGAACTGTCATTTCCGAATCTGCTATCATCAACTTATGACTAATTTTCCCAGCAGTGCCTGTTGGATTAAAAATCACGAGAAATAGCTTGTTTACTCCGAACTCCCTACCACTCAACACCTCAACAAACGGCCCGAAGACACAAGAAAGAAAATTTCTGCATTTGTCTATCCTAACAGCAATCAATCATTCGTTTCAAGAATTTAACAGTTCGAACTTATGATCCAGTTTTTGTTAGTAATTTGATATAATTTTGTCCTTCGAACCGTTACATACATACTCTCTGAATGCTGTTTCATTACATATTCTATATAACACCAGATACTCGGAAATTGTTTAAAGTACCCGAAAATTGAAATTTTATTTTCATTCGTTAGTGGTTCCATAGAATATTCATTTGTTACATGACGATACATCCAGGAAAGGCTTCTTTCATATTTTATTGAATGTGGAAGTGAAATATATTTCAAATTTGATAGTGATGGGGTTTGGAAAATTTACATCGCTTTATAGAAATAATTTGAGCTTGCAATTACAGAAATTGGAAATTAGGACAAAAAAAAAAATTGGAAAAGTGGTATATTATCAACTTTCTATACTTTAAATATGTACTTCTGATCATTAAGATATTTGCAGAACACAGTGATTCAGATTTCTCATTTTTTTTTTGTTATAATGATCATTAAAACGTTTGATGCTACACTGTTCTAGTTTATCTTGTCCTGAAATCATCCAACTAAACCACATTGTCCTGAAACTATCTCGGATAGGTCACGCTGTCCTGAAACCACCCCAAGTGGACCACGTTGCCTTGAAACCATCCTGAATGGACTACGTATTCCTGAAACCATCTTGGATAGATCATGTTGCCCAAACCGTCCTGAATAGATCACGTTGTCCTGAAACTATCCTGAATATGTTCATCAATTTTGGAATCATGTTGAATTTCCTCTTCATTACGTGGATGAAAAGATGAACCAATTGTGTTCTTTCTCTCTTCCCATCATACGTACTGGTCTGTTTGCATACAATGAAGCGCAAGTTGAAGCGGAAGAAACGAAAAAGTTAAACAATTATAAATATTTTTTAAAAAATCTACTTTTTCTTCTCAATAAGTTGGAAGTACAGTTTTTGCAGGATTATCTTTAAATAAAGCAGATATGGAAGTGGATAAAATTTAAAAAAAAAAAAAGAAAAATGAGAGAAGAGAAAATGAATAAATTAATCGTCCGAAAAAAAAAAAAAGACGAAAAAAGAAACTAGAATGAAATCATATTTTGTAAAAGTTTTTCATCTTTTAATTGTTTCAAAAATGAATCGTCTGTTTTAAAGTAGATTGAATTGCAGGCGAGTGCTTTTCGTCCTATAAAATATTCTCAAAAAACATTTCTTTTTATCTTGCCAGACATTTTCTATTGATTTTCCATTCTCATTTCTCCATTTTTCTTTTTTCTCTCCTCTCATTTTTCTGTTCTTTTTTTTTTTCAAAAATTTCATCCACTTCTATGTCTATTTTATTTTAAGATAGTCATGTAAAAATTTTATTTTAAGTTATCACAAAAAAGAGAGAGGAAAAAGATATGATTTTGATCACAATAAAATGTATAAGAAAGAAGCAACAATAATCATTTAAATAGACTTTCGTTCTTCCTTGTTTCCTTGACGGATAGTTTAATTCGGAGGCATAAATGATATTTACTATCGGAATCTTCCGTTACAACAATCAAAATTTTTGCAATATTTTTCGCAATTTTTTGAAAAAAAAAAAGACAAGAAAGCTGTAAATTTTGAATGAATTGCATATTGATTGTTATTTTGAACAAATATCCGAATCAAAGATCAATTTCTTTTGCAGCAAATTTCGAACCAATGTATGTGTATTAAGTACTTGGCCAAAATATGCTTGGAAGCTTCGCATATCATCTCAAAATGTTAGAAATAGAATATCAAAAGAAGAATATTGATGGAACAATAACAGGAAAATGAAAAGTAATCAGGGATGAAATTTAAATTTAATTGCTAAAATTTATAAAAATCGGAATGATTATTGTTGTCATTTGATTCTTGATGGCATGTCAGAAATGAAAAATTGAAGGCTATGAATTAAAGCGTAGAAAATGAAAATGATAAAGGTGAGAGGTGAATAAATATACTATCGCTTATAATTTTATAAAAAAATTTTTTGAAATGAATTGCGAATGTAAATATTGGTTGAATATTAGGATATTTTACATTTTCCATTAGTTAAAAATCAATTTTAGATGCATTATGAGTATCCATTTCAAAATTATTTAAACACGTGAAGGATATTTCAAAAAATTTTCATAAATGCATGAATCATTAATCATCTATTGAATTTTAAGGTATAGTTATAAAATAGAGCTATTGCAGCATGAATTAAAAAGTAATTCCATTTCTTTATAACAAAATATTTTTCAAACCTCTCTTTATCTATTTTCCCTTACCTTTATTTTTTTCTCGACACTTGTTTTTTTATCAAGAAATTAAAAGGTAAAAGAAGGACGAAACTGGATAGCAGTGAAATGGAGTGAGTGCAAATTTCATTTCAAATCATTAGCTAACCACTGTTCACTGATTAATGCAGGCTTGGGAAAAATATCTAGATTATTGAAAGCAATTTAATAATGGAATTAGTAAAGTTTTTTTTTTTTTTGATCTGACGTGAAACTGATGCCGTCATTGCAATACACGTAATTTGAGCGTTATCGATGTTTTCTAATCCTTGTCACTCAGTTGGATAAAACAAGAATTTGAGATTCATTCGAATGAATAAATAATTTAAATGGCGAAAACAATTGCATTGAAAAACAGCACAAATTAATCATTTAAAAATTTCAAAAAAATTTCCAAAAAAATAAAGTGCAAATGCGGACGAAGAGAAGGAATGATTTGTAAGTATATATGCATCACACATCATCACAAATTGCAAATATAATACCTGAAAAAAATGCACAATTTTATAAAATTATAAAACTTTGAAAATTTATTTGTCCAAAATTATTATAATTTAATTAATTTGTAATTCATATTATATCCATTCATTCGTTTAGAGAATTTTTTTTCCTCTTTTTTTCTTGATTAAATATTAAATAAACACGTGAAGCATGATAGTTTAATTCAAAATATATTTAAATATTTCTAACTGTTACGTTATGAATGATAATCATTATGTATCAGACATAATTGAAGATTGAGTCATGTATTGATCGATATGGTACAATCATATATGAGTCATGTATTGATCGATATGGTACAATCGTACAAATATAATACCTGAAAAAAATGCACAATTTTATAAAATTATAAAACTTTGAAAATTTATTTGTCCAAAATTATTATAATTTAATTAATTTGT
>UPTC01002024.1:0-11067 GCA_900537255.1 Acanthocheilonema viteae | reverse complement strand
TTTTTATACTATATTTTCTATGAACAATTAAGGATTAATTATTTTTAACCGACGGTACTTCCAAGATTAATTTAAAAAAAAAAACTGAAGCAGGGAATTTAACATACTTCATTAGAGAAAATGAGAAGACAGAGAGGAGACGACGACACAATGGCGGAACAGAGAGTGAAAGTATAATTAAATTAAATGAGATGACAATCTGAAAAGGATAAATTCTTCATCATTTGTGAATTTCCTAATTCATTGACAATTTATAAATAATTCTTAAACATTCATTTGAAATTACTTTGTAATTTGTTCATTCACTAGTAAACATCATCATCAAATATTTTAATGAGATTATATATCGTGAGATAGAATAACTTGTCATCATTAACTGGATTAGATTGGTCTTTAACAATAAGCTAATTAAAAAGGAAATAAAAAAGTGAGCCCATAGCTTCATTTGCCTTTTTTGTTAAATTATCCTAACTAAATAAGATTTTTTTTGTTTTCAATGTACTGAAATAAATACAAAGTGATTAAACTATCAATACTTTTTAAAGTAAATGCACTTTTTTTTGTTTTGCTTATTATTATATTGAATTGATGAACGAATGAAGCAAATAAATTACTCATCTGTTTGAGAAGTATGATAATTATTACAAATTAAATTTGAAAGAAGTAACAAATATTTGCCATAAAATTTGGCAAGGAAGAAAGGATGAAGGGAAAAACATTTCCTTTCATTCATCCCTTCTTTCTTTTTCCCTTTCTCTCTCTCTCTCTCCCTGTTTCATTATCGATTTTTTCTTGTAAAACTTTTGATAAGGCTTATTATTTAAGGCATTCAGCTGTTTCATACATTTATCACTTATTTCATTCTTAAAGAATTATCAAAAAAACTAATTTTACAACAATGTGATATGCTCGAATTGGTAGCTAAAGAAGTAATGAAACGAAATAACAATGTCAAATAATCACTCTTTACTGTTTATCTTTCTCCCCTCTAATCCCGCTCCCCCGCTTGTTCTTTATTTTTCTCGAAACCGATCACTTTCAGTTGTTATTTATTCCAAAAATATAAATATATAATTAAATTTATGTACGACAAATAATATTTTATTTCTTCATTTGCTTAGATAATAGTAATTTGATAAATATAAGAACTCCTCCCATTTTTTATTTCCAGTAAGTTTTTTTTCGTGGATTTTATTAAAGGAGGAGGAAAAAAAGAGACGACAAAAAAATGGTGACAAGTGTGCTTAGCAAATTTGTAGAAAGGTAAAGAAAGCTATCATATTCTCCGTTTGTTTTACCTTTCTTTACTATCATTTATTGTATTCACACTTAAATATATAGTACCACATACACACACCACACACCACACACCACACACCACACACCACACACACATATATAAAGTTCAAAATTTCATAATAAGGAAGAGGTAAGGAGGCAATTAGCCCTTGGCAGTAACCTCTTTCCCTCACTTCCTTTTTTTTTCTTCACTTCTCAATTTCAGTGCAATAATTTGGTGGCAGTGATGACGGCAGCAGTGATATGGCTAGTGGGATGATATGATGACAGCAGTGATAATGATATGACGTTGCTAATAAGAGCAATGATAACGATAGCAATGCTGGTAGTTATGTGTTAAGATGACGTTGATAATAGTAATGATGATGATGATGATGGTGGTGATGGTAGTGGTGACGGTGATGGTGGTGATGGTGATAATGATGATGATGGTGATGGTGGTGGCAGTAGTGGTGGTAGTGACGACTGAGGGAGGTCGTGAATACTTCTTTCGTCCTCCTCCTCGTCCTCTTCATTGGATCTGTCGATAAAATCTGTCCAGAATGGATTCTCAAATGCTATTTTACTTCTTAAACGCAACAGTTGGAAAAAATCTAATACTTAAATTTGAGAAAAAGTAAATGTAATTTAAATGAGATGTTTAAGATAGCATTGTGATATGCACGGTTGGGAACGTTTAAGTAAATTAGTAACAGAATAATTTGCATTTTCTTAGTTTGATTTAAATTTAATTTCAAATGATTTAATCTAAGCTTTTATATTTTCAATTTTCACCAATATTTAAGTTTGTTATTTAGTATTTTTTATGTCATTACACGAACATGTAGAATATATGTTGGAGTGAATTCCACTTCAGTCGAACATTCAATTAATTCGACTAGTCGGAGTTACATTTCGAGTTTATCCGCTGTATAAATTCTCGTTTTTGTTTTTTTTTGTTACAAACATATGCTATCAATATATTATTGATAATCAAAGCTTATCCACTTTGCACCGTATTGTACAACTTGGACAGATCACCCTGACTTTCCTTAATTAACCGATAGCTTTCACTTCACTAAGACTGTATCCACATGGTTTTCAAATTTTAGATTAACTATTTTATTGGATATTTTTATTTTTTTCTTTGAGGAATATTGGTCAAACTTAAGCAATTCTTTTATTGTATTTCAATTTTTTCTAGTTTCTTTATTTCTTAAATTAAATGGAATAATTTTATAATTAGCATCCATGAATTTTCTTAGATAAATGATTGATTTATTTGAATGCCGCGGTTATTTTAATAACCTCAACGATACACGGAATGATTAACCAACATTATAATTAACTATTCCAGTAAATTATTTGAGCTATTTGTATTTTACAGATTGACAATATAATGGATGTGATTCTACAGTTCCCAGTTAATTTCAGTACTTCTTTATTTACTTTCTAATAATACGTTCCTTTTTAGAGAAAATTATTTTTCATATTTGAGAAAAAAGAGCTATCATTTATTTAAAATAAATTTGTTAAATTGAACCAATTTACGAAACACTGTAGAATTCTCTGGAAGAGAAATTTTCAATTAATTTTGCAACGATTCTTTGGTTGCCAAAAATATTATCAGTAAAAAGTTCATTCGCTTAATTTTTAAAAAATTTTCATACCAAACATTTTTTTTTTATTTTCAATTACAATCACTCAGTTCTATTAAGTTTTTGCATGGAACAGTGAAATTTTATTATTTTCCAATTATTCCATTATCGATCTATTAGTAATAATAATTTCCGGTAGTACCGCAAACTTTCATAAAGGATATTAACTGTTGTAGTGAAATCATTCTTTCGTTTTAGATTTCTGAATTTTCATTTGATACCGGTATCATCAATTATGCGGGACTGTATTACTCTTTGACATCTGATATTTTCTGAAATTTTGTTGAATTTCTCTCAGAAGAGTCATGTCACCTGATGATATTCCTTCTACGAAAAGTTCTTCCGCATTTCTGTCATTATTTTCGAGGAAGAAACGAATAAATCGAAATGTTACGGAATCATCGGATGATAGTAAGAAGGTCACTTCTCCTTCTTCCACACTTTTTTTAACAAACGGGAACACTAACAGTAGCACAAATATCGCTCATACCAATGGTTATGATAATTTGGAAAATTCAGAAATGTTGACGGTACCATTGGAATCAGCAAGCACAAGTTGGGCCAAAGAATTTCAACCGTCATCATTCCATCAACAGTATGAACAAGCAAGAACCGATTTTAAATTTACGGATCATAAACGGTATTATAAAAATTCCCGTATGCATCAGCCCAAGAATTCTTCATCGCCAAAATCTGATGTTTTATCGAATGTTCGATCACGAAGTGAAAGTCGGAGTATGTTTGAAAGAAGTCCGGAATTACCGATGCCGAAAAAGGCTTATTCGATTAGTGCGATGAATTATTCAGATCCGGGATATCTCATGGAAGCACTGGAAACATTAGCGGATGCACAACCTCGAGTAGCCCGTTCAATCCCGAAACATGCCGTAATTGATACCAGCAATTTTGCTGCACGATCATTGGATAATTGTCTTTTTGATTCGACAGTGTACGATGCAATGCTTCATGATTCTCTTAAGGTTTCTTTCATTTTTATACTAAATATTTAATAACCTTCGAAAGATTTTTCTTTATAGTATCAAATCGACATATTACATCATCAAATAGAAAATTGAAGAAAATGGAAGTATGAATTGGAATGAGAACTAAATTATTTATGAATTCAAACTGATTTGAAATTAACCATATTGTTCCTTTCCTTGTGTAGGAACTAATGGATTGTTAATAATGCAATTCATTTTTTTTCACAATTTCATGAAAATCTAAAATTTTCTATGGACCAGTTTACTAATCTATGAATGATTTAATTCTAAAACAGATTTATTTGAAATGCACACATGATTAACGAGCAAAATTCGCAGGGGAGAATGTTTGACAAATGGCCAGAACCAGATGGGACTCATTCGCGATCTTATAAAATATTGCCCCAATATCCATCAAACAATTACATTTTATAGCCAATTTATGCATGTAACCAAAGCTGAGCTCATTTAAACGAAGAAAATTATTTCTTTTTAATTTCATTTAAGCTATTAAAATCTTGTTCATGTCTGATTCAAATCTTACCCACATATCTTTTATTATTCGAAGTCATTAAAAATTCTTCTTCACTGCTAATTGCTGTCTTCAACTTTTCTATTTTCAATGGTTTGTTCTCTAATTCAATAGAATTGCCTAAATTGTGTAAATTTTTAATTCAAATTTTCTTCGAAATCATCTCACGCCTCTATAAAATCCAATATTTTATTTCCATTATCGGCCACGGGATAATTGAACACATATCATTTTATCACTAAAACACAAATAGATTAATGTATTCATTATTTTTTTGATTACTTATAATTTCAATTAATTGATTAAACAAAAAAATTTATTTATTTTAATCTATTTACGCTAAATTGTTATTACATCACTGTATTATTAATGTTGTGTATTATTTGCTTAATAGCTTATAATTATCACTCATTGCTAATCTCTGTATTAGTATAATGAGAACGATATATTTATATATTAGTAGTCACTGTTTTGATTTTGAGTCTAAATGAGTCTAAAAGCACTTTTCTCAACAGCCAAAAGCTAATCTGTCAATTTGACTTAGCCTTTCTGCTTTCATTTCGAAATATCAACCACATGTTCCATCAGATCGATCATTCATTTACTGCTATTATAAATTACGACAGATTGTAATATAAAAACTTAATTGTTACAAGCAAACGTTAACAAATATCAGTAAAATAAATGGAAATAACCAAAAGACAGAATTTTTTTGTGAATATTTTTGTTGACATATCAATCAATGAAGTATTTAATAGAAAAAAAATTCAAAAAAAATTGAATGAAAAAAACGAAAACTTCATTGATAATTGTATTGAGTGAAATTAGTATAGCGAAGCTAATGTCTAATTAATTAAACCTCAGTAATAGTTGTTTTCTGTTTTAATTTGCCAAATTTGCTTCTTACAGGTATCGGGAGGAAAAAAACATTCCATTCTTTTCTGGAATGATTTCGTGCTATTTCAGAATGATTTCATATATATGAATAGGAAGGAAAAAGTTTCTTCAATATTCTTCTGGAATTGATATATTCATATCATTGCCATAAAACATATTATAATATAGAATCGGAATTTGAAAATTTATATAATCCAAAATAGCCTAACTATTCATCTTATTAAGTGAATCGATTGGAATGGAAAAAATAAATAAATAAAAAAAGTTTGTATCTTCAAATGTTTATAAATTAATTAATAGTAGTGTAATTTTACACCAAAACAGTAATTATATTAAAAAAGCATGTTGCTTGTTTTTTTATTTTTTTACTTCTTACATTTTTCCATAAAATAATTTTTCTTGTCGATACCATAATTATCAGCATTAATTAATAATTAATAATATGTTAGATTGCTTATATTGCTGATATTGAATATAATTAATCCTTCTTTCTACAGTTGACAATATATCTTATTAATAGCAGAATAAATAAATGAATGGTCCCTATTTGATGAATGATATATTTCAATTGAACGATAGATCGATCGATCGATCTCGATGATTGCTACTTCTTTCTTTCCTCTTTTCGTCCTTGCAGCTTTTTGGTGAATGATTTATTGGTCGTTTTAATCAAATGGGATCGACCCGTCCTCTTTTCTTCACCTTTCTGTCGCACCTTATAAAACAGAACCAAAAACGCATCAATTGCTCTTTCTTTCTGCGAAAAATTCATTTCACATTATTCACTCACCAAAATTAAATCCTTCTTTTTGAGGGAAAGATTTAAAAAAAGATCAATGTTTTTCAAATAAAATCTAAATTTTATAAAATTTCAAATTTCTCGGAATATTTCTGATGACAATAAAAAAAAGGGGAAAGGAATTTTATTACAAATTATAGAAAATGAAGGACGATCGTGAAATTCAAATTCTCATGAAATTCAAATTTCTTGGAATTGTTTAATTGCTGAAAAAAGTAGAATGAATATTTTTCATTATGTAATACAAATTCTTCTCATGCATTAAGGAAGAGGAATGGATGCTCGTTAATTTCAAAATTTGTGAAGCTCAAATTTTTTAGAAAAAAATTTGATTGCTAAAAGAGAAAGTAGTTTGAAAATAAATTATAGAATTGATGGTGCAACGAATGTAAATGAGATTTTTTTCAACATTATCCTCTAATTAGTGGTTGTATACTGCAAAACAATCTGAATTGGCCGAACCGAAAGCAAGATAAGTAATTAATATAATTTTAATAGCGTTCTAGAAACTTTTAGAAAGTTCCTCCGGTCGAGAACAATAAATATATTTTTAAAGGACCTTTCCGTTCCCTTTGAAATTGAAAAAAGGAAACTCGTGCCATGTCGATAGCTGATATCTCGAGTTTTGCAATCGGAAGTAATTTTCCACTTTCATTATCTGAAAAGCTTAATTTTAGGCTTAATAAAAATATAAAAATGGGAAATAAAATCCCTGAAACAATTTGATTGGCTATAATTTGTCTTAATTTTATTGTCACAGGGAAGATTCGCTTTCCTTGAAATTATCAATTTGTAAATTTGTTAGCAAGGCTTTTGACTGAAATGAAAATGATACAAGAGAGACATGGAAAAAATGTATAACTTTTCTTTTAATGTTTAATGTTATTAATTTAATCTTATAAAAGCCTAAATAAAGACATTATGCAAGGAATTAGATTGAATTAAAGTTTAGCTCAAATTTACTTAAAAAATTGAATTTGCAACAAACTTTTTTAAATATTTAACTCTAATTGTCCTTCAAACTTTTCTCGTTGCGAAAAAAGAATTCATTTCATTTTTCTACACATTTCTCTTTATTTTCTTTCTCTTATCCATACTTTTGCTCCATTTCTCTCTCCTTTATCAAATACTATCAATGAATTGAAATACATATCTCGCAGAGCGAATATGAAAATTATTTCCAACGGAATTTTTTTTTTAATTTTAGAGAAATTTAATGAAGAGAGAAAAAAAAACTTGGAAAAATGTAAATTAATCTTCCCTCCACATATAAAAATATACAAAATTTTACCGAAAGTAAAATATTAAGCGAAAAGAAAATATGCAAATGAGATATTAATTTAAAGAAAAAAATTTTTAATAATCGAAATATGTATGACATGAAAATCTAAATCTAAATTTTTTCTCACCCTTTCAAAATTCTTACAATTTTACTGAATAATTCATGGACAATTAAGACATCTAATTAGTGACACGCAAATTATTCGACCCAAAATTGAAATTACAATGTTCTGAATGCCAGTGATCTTGGAAAAATTAAAACGAAATTTAAGTAAATTTAATCTAAATCGATAGGCCTTTCGCTTTTTTCTTTTCTTTTAAGTTTAAGTTTCACAGTGATGTTTCAAATTTTATTTATGTCTTAATTAATTATACCTTCAAAAAATTTCACTAATCTACCTGTTGATCATTATCATTGTCTGTATATTATTTGATGTTTTATAAAATACAACAGTAATTTCTCTTTGGGTTATTCGATTATTTGGACAAACTGAAATTAATATTTGCTAGCAACGATTAATTTCAGAATCTCACTTGAATCCTAAATGAAATTCTGAACAAATTTCGGCACTCCATTAAAACATTAAGCGCACACGAAGAAATATTTCCTTTTTCCTTCAGGCAATTCTTCACTAATTAAAATGATCAAATTAATTTATAAAATCAATAACATTTATAGAGAAATTTTCATACGCCCCGCGCCCCGCCTTTCCTGCTATTTGAATTGCTTCCATAAAACTTTTTATCGATGAAAGTTTGCAATTCTTCAATATTCAAAAAATTACTTCCTCTTTCTCCACTCTCGTTCTCGGTTTTTCTTTCTCTCTCTATTTCAGTATGTAAATAATAAACAATTGCAATGATTCTAAACAAAACAACAGATATCCTATAATCTGAAATTAAAAACGAATAGATGAGTCGGTAAAAATTGCCCTGTACCTTTTTTCAAAAAAAGTACAAACTAAAAATTTTGTACAAATTGAAAAATACAAATTAAAAATTGTCAAGTATATTAAAAATGTTATTTCAAATTTCAGAAAAGAATTCTTGTTTTTTTGTTTAATAATATTTGCGTGTTCAGTAATAAAATAGTGGAAAATGTTAAAGTTATGGATGGTAAATAGGTTTTTCCCTTATAAAAAGAGGAGCATAGAAAATAAGAAGAAAGGGCGAAATTTAAATTAATGTTCCAAATTAATTACTCATGATGCTATGAATTACAGTTTCTGCATTATTTAACAACTTTTTCTCTTGTTTTTATTTGTCATTAATTTAATTGAAAATTTATTTTAAATCAAATTTTTGACAGTCCAATTTAGTGTAGATTTGAAATGAGGAATTTAATAAATGAATTATCAAAAATGATACATCAATGAAATGATGTAATTAATCATTCAATCATAGGCATTTCAAATTTAAAGCATATTCATCATTTTAAATTCACCGTATGACAATGGTGTATTTAAGGGTACACTATGATAAATAATTTTCACTACTAGATTTTAAAACTTGGCCAATTTGCAACACCAAAAAGGCGACCTGTCCTGAATTTTTAATAACCTAGCTTAAGTTTATTATGGATTAACTATGATTAAATTGATCCTTTGTTGATATAATTTTCTTTAATGATTTAAAGAGACCCGAAATTTGAACTTTTTTTAAAGCAATATGGAAAGAAAGAAAATTAGATAAATTCATTTTGAAAAGACAGTGGAAGTGTTAAAAGATATTTTTATCTTTTCTTTTTATTTCCTTTTTTCAATTGAACTCTTTTTTTTTGAAGTAATATTTACATGCCAATTTTATTGAACTGTTAATGAAATAAAAAACAAAATCGAAGAGATGACGAAACGTTTCATAATTCAATACGCTATCCATTGGGACTTACTCATAGTTAAACATTGATGGCTTACTTATGGTTATCCATTAGTGGCCCATTTAGAGTTATCCATTGGTGGCTTATGCTCTACTGGGTAGTCCAGTCAATGATTTGTCCTGTTTACAATAACAATATTATCGTTATAAGGCTTGTGATGTCGTACAATAGCAGTTATACAATATAAAATAAAAAATGTTGTATATACAATGTGCAATACAATACAATACAATACAAAAAATATTGTACGACATACAATGTCGTACAATATAAATTGTTAAAACATCACGAATAGCTGAATTCATCCATGAAATTTTGTTTACAACAAAACATTTTCGTAAACAAAGAATTCGAGATTACAACTAGTAAACATAGCTATTATGGCTTATTGCATTACTCTGAGTAAACATTATTTTGGTGTGTGAAATTTGACACTTAACCTTTGCAAGCAAATTTGTTTTATAGGGAAATATGAGTATTTGGGAGTGTGTGTGTGTGTGTATTAAAATAATAAAGATGATGTTTTTTTTTCGCATTTTTGATTTTTTAACAAAGGATTAGATATTGAAATTATCAAATTTATTAAAGTCACCGGAAAGAATCATTTTGTAACTTTAATTACTTTGTTCTTTCAGTTTCAAAAAATTATTAACATTTGATAATAATTACTAAATATAATTATAACATATGATAGAATATCAGGAAAATACGCATAACTTTTTATTTTAATTTAAAAAAAATTAACTTATTAAGAAGAAAAGCATTTCAGGTTTGTGAAATGCTTCAAGATCATTTAAATCAATGTATCCTGATAGCTCGTACAAATTGCTCAGATGGATATTTGGAAGCAGTACCGGAAGAAAGTGAAGAAGACACGGAAACAACGTGTAATCAAAATGAACTTAACAATTCAAATTGTCATTCTACCGTAATGACCAGTGATATATTAGCACCATCGGATAATGGTTAAACGTTTAATTGTCCGGTTGAACTTACCGGTTAATTGGAAACAGAAGTACAAAGCAAAAAAGATTATTTAACTTGAAGAGATCAAGCCAACACCGAATGAATGCACCAATAATTTTCCTCCTTCCTGCAAAATTTCTTATTTTCAAAGATTATTCTTGGTGATCAATGATCAACGAAAAATTGTATTAAATTAATGAATTTAATAATTATACCAAAATTTCTGATAATAAAAAAATTTACACAGTACGTCATCATTTTTTTCCATTTCATTTCCTCCGTGACAATAAATAATCATTTCTTAAGCTCAAAAAAAAACTTTCTTGCGTCTATGTGATTCAGTTTTTCTCTAACTTAGCATTATTCATTTAACATCATGCAGTACTAATATCAAAGTTAAGATTGCTAATGGTCAGATAATTCAAATCAAATTGTCCTGAAATCAACGGAAAAGTAAATTATTAGTGTATTTTAGAACAAAAGTGAAATTTCATTGCAAAAAGAATAAAATTAATGAAAAGTGAAAATAAAAAAACAAAATGATAGAAAGCATAATTAGAATCATAAGATGAGGAATTAATTGCTGAAAATAATTACACTCAAAGTTAAATTAATTAATTGTAGTGAAATGTAAATGAGCAACATTTCTGTAACACGTTATGCATTTTTTCTTTTTCGAATATTCTTTGTTTTTTGCTGAAAAAGTGATAAGTGATAATTGAATGATACTTGTGATTTACGCAATTATTTATGATAAAATTTCAATGGCTTTTTTTAATAAAATAAAATAAAATATT
>UPTC01002021.1:0-11073 GCA_900537255.1 Acanthocheilonema viteae | reverse complement strand
GAATAGGAAGACATTTTAGGGAGACAATGATGGCTCATGCAACAACATTTCTGTATTTTCTGGCCATTTGTTGTCTCCTTCGAAAAGAGCAATTTCCATTTTTCCTTTCCGTTCTTCCTCTTATACTGCACGATTTTCCTGTGAATATTACTGCTGGCCTGTTTATGCATAACTTTTATTCCTTCAAGTAATCTGAAAATACCAGTGGAAAAGTTCAAAAGGATATATTTAAAGGATTGTTAATTAAAACAATATAAATAAATATGCATGTGCTCTTGGTAATTTTAAATATTTTTTTCCAATGTTTAAAAAAACAAGTAAAGAAGAAGGATTTTATAGGAAAAGGCTTTTGCAGCATCAGCAATTCATCAATATTTGGAAAGGACGAAATTGCTGTCAAAAATATTTCTTTTATTTTAAGTGATGAGATATTATGAATACAATAATCAGATATCACTTAGAACAGTTAAGTTTGGGCAAATATAAATTATCTTCTTTCTTTTCATCTCTTGTTCACTGATCGATTTGTTTAATTAACATTATCAATGTCTTTGTAGATGTTCACCAGAAACCAAAAATAATAGTAATGAAGAGAGATCTTCCTACTTGAACATTCTAAAACATGTTTTTCTTGTAATATAGACGAATTATCAATATTATTATCAGTAATAATTAAATCGACTTAAATCGATAGCAAAATAATGAAAAGGGAAGGAAGGAATAGGAAGACATTTTAGGGAGACAATGATGGCTCATGCAACAACATTTCTGTATTTTCTGGGAAAATCGAATCACTGTGATAACTAATTCTTTCAGTGTTCATGAAGATGTAATATTAACACCAAGAAATATTTTCTACAGAAATAAATTTCGATCCTTTCATTATTTAACTAATTAAGTTGAAGATTTTTATTGCTGCAGTAAAGAACTTATTGTTTTTTAATTTTCATTTGGCCACTTTTGATGTGTTTGGGAATGAAAAAGAACATCGTGCGATCATTTTTATTGTTTTTTCGTTCTTGCATCAGTAAAGAATGCTCAGTAAACCAATCACTCTTCAAGATCTGTCGAGATAACAAAAGATTACGGCCAGTCAACATTTTCTTATTGGTTTATGACATTATTTTCTCGGTAACAATTCATGAAGAGAATGCAAAAATCAGATTTCTGATGCTCTCACATAACTACACGTTGGATGTTAGCGTAGGTGTCATATTATTGTTTCCGAAATTGATAAGTTAATGGGTTAATTAAGATTATTCTTGTTTTGTCTTCTCCGTATCTTAGCAAACATTAAATCTTAATAGGATAAGTGAACAAACTCAGACATCAGATTGCCGATAACATTTGCCACCCATGCATGTCAAGTTCTAATGTTCAAGTATTGAATTGACGACAGTGACTTTTTAAGCAAATAAATATAGCGTGGATCAGTCCATGAAATATTTCAAATATATGAAATTAGTGACTAGCAAGACGAAACATTAAAGGAAAAAACAGAGAAATGAATTTCAAGGTAAGACATTAACTGTTACAGAATGAACTATCATCAGTTTGCTTCAATTTAAAATTGAGTGAGTTTTTTTTGTTCAATGACAATTCACCGAATAATTCAATTTTTGGTCCAATGATTTGATCGTATTTAAAACGATGAAGGCAATTTTTGGCAACTCGTTTTTTCCTTCGTCTTTTCGTTTTTTCTCATTTCCAATATATAATAACATTCTTGCATCTCTCTGCTCACCTCTCCTGTATTTGTTAACTCGATTTTCACAAAAATATAATTTCTTTGTCCTATGTTATTTTATTCTCGATAATTCCAAATATCACAACAATCAATTTATTTATATGTTTCACTTCCCTTTTCTCTTGTAAGTTATTTATTCATATTAATAATTGCCAATTTTCCTCTTATTATTGATTAACTATTTTCCGCCCTACCCTGAATTTATCTGCGGATACGTCATCAAAACTGCATTTTGATTCTTGCGATTGCGAATTTCAGTTACTACTTATGCGATATTTTTTTCGTGTCATCTGGAAGCCGGACATTAATATGATTGCTAACCGGACATGATTTCGACGGGTGAATCACCGGGTAAATATTACATTTCAAGATGTCTTCTTTCATTGATTCTCTAACTGAGTCACTGTATGGTTTATTTGATCGTAGCGATTTAATGAGTGCGTCCTCTTGGCCTCGTAAAATTTACAGAAGTTAGGGACATTATGTTCCGCTGCCTGCCTCAATCATTGCAAACATTATTATTCTCGTATCGCATGAATAAACTGATGGAGAAATACGTTTTTGAACAAAAATATACTTTAAGTACGAATTGTCGACTTTCAGTTTTAAAATACAGTTGGAATTGTTTGATCGATTTGTTTTGATTGGGCAGCTGTACGAAATGGCAAAAGTGGAAAACGACGATGAGAGCATGTGGTCATGCCTGAAAAAGTTAGTATGTCAATATTAGGTGATAAACGATAACAGTGATGGATAATGGAATGAATTACCTGGAAATTATTGAGATATGCCGTATGGCATCAGGGAAAAAGATTTATTATCAGCCATGCACATGTATCAATAAACTGATTAATTCTGAAAAATTAAAATTTTTATTAAATTGTAAATTTTGGATTTTTTTCCCAAATATTTTTTTGAGAAGTAGTTTTATTGCTTTATTGATGGTATATTGTTGAATTATTGACAAATAATTTTGCAATCAAAAAACAATAACAGAGACAAATGATTTTTTCATCGAAGGGACAAACTTTTAACTTATAAGAAATGAGAGAAAAAAAGAAAAAAGAAAAATGCATTTGCTTATTGCAATCGTTGTGCAACTTTAGGATTCTTCTAGTATTTTTTAAGGATAGTTGAGGGAAAAAATGAAGTTAAATATTTCCTTGAACATAAATTTTTTTCTAAAGTTGGACTGTACGTCAATCTCGACCTTTCATTTCAGTTGAACCAAAATTATTCAATCCTTTTTTGTTGAGTTGTTAAGTTCGTATCGGTTAGAAAATAAACGAGTGTGACATCCTTGTGTCTTATCAAATCTTTTGTCAACTTGGAAAAGAAGGATAAATTAATAAACAAAGAGATAGGTAAATGAATGAGCAAATCGACGAAAATGCATTTAAATAATATATAGTAGCTCATTTCGCAGCAGTTATAGATGTTTCAAAAAAGTGAATCATATACATGTATTTTTCGCATTATTTGCGGTTGTATTGTTAGTGGAATCAGTTAGTGCCACATGTATCATTTCTACAACGCAAGCAATTGAACGACAATTTCAAATACCATCAAAGCTGTCCGGTTTTATGGTTAGCGCCAGTAAGTCTCCAATCTTGACTTTTAAAACAATATTTGATGATCAAGTTGAGCAACTAATTATGTATTCTAAATTAATCCACCTATTGCACTCTCGTAAAATCCATGAAATATATGCATACCTTTTAGCATCCTCTCAACTTTTGCTATTTATTTCTTGGAAAATCAATCTTATCTTCTTATTTCACTCATTAAATTACTTTTTTATCTCTTTTTTTATTAGAAGTTAAAAAAGATTTATATTAAAAAAACTCATTTGAATGCTTTTTGGAAAAAAAAGGAAAGGTGGACGCATTAACAGTAAGTGAAAGGTTCAAGTCCAGTTCATCACAATTTATAAGATTTTATATGACAGTTTATACGAAATATATGTATAAATGAATTTCGAATATATTATTAGCAGTGAAGAAGAAAAGTTTCTTTTTGAAAATTGTCTTTCCTTTGGGAAAATATTAAAATGTTGAAGCAGTTTAAAATAATAGAAAAAAGGAAGGAATTTAAAAAGTTATAAATGATTTAAAAGGATATACGAAATTGCGAAGGACGAAGAAATTTGTAATCGCTAAAAATATTTTTTTTTCGAGAAGCAATTTATATTTATACTCATTTGTCACCCTATACTGAATACTGTCATCTTCTACATAAACGTGGCATGGACATACGCTTTTGCATAACCTTAGTACAGCTAATTTGTCATTATGCAAATTATCAAATTCATTTAATAAAAAAATTATGTCATATTTCATTTACAATTAAAATTTTTAATTACCTACAATATTAGCATTCTTGTTATAGGTGATTTTGCATACATTCCTATGGTAATCTTTGTTTCGTACTTTGGTTCTAAGGGTAATCGAGTTAAATGGATTGGTGTTGGCACTTTAATAACGGCAATTTCACATTTGCTCATTTCTTCATCTAATTTTTTATTTCCAGTCGAACAGCAAATTCTCAATTACACCTTTCTTCATGTATGTATTTTCTTTATTCAAGTTTTATTCCTTAATTAAACGTCAAAAGAAAAATTGAATTGTTTGTGTTGAAATGTTAAATTCGTAAATAATTTCAGAAACGTTTGTTTCCACCTGATAAACTTTTGATATCGAGTGCTAAATTGGCTCAGTTTTTTGACTATGAACTTATAAAAGATCGCATAAATGAAAGTGTAAGGAAAAATTTCCTGAAGAAAATAGTACCATTGAATGATCATTCATTTCACGTGACGCCATCGTGGAAAATGGAACATGGCGATGAAGTATTGGTTGCCGATGCTAATTACACATTGAATGAACGTTTATTATCCAAGGTAATTAACTCTAGTGAGAATGACAAGAGCGCAAGAACTAACCGTGGTCGAAAAACGTTCATGTATGATTTGTCTTTCTCGATAGCTACCGAATATGTCGAGAGTGGATTATTTGAAAATGAAACTTCAGATCGTTCGAAAGATACATGCGGTGATTGATGGCAATACAAGTAGTAATGATATCAGTGAAGTGAAGAATTTGTTACAAAAATATGTCACTGAAAGAGCTAATGAAACGTTGGCTGATTTGGCTAAAATACAAAATAGTGCTCGCGCACCATTTGCTTACTGTTCGAAACTTATCAATGAAATGCGACAAATTATCAGAGTAAATTTCCGACATTTTTCCCATAAATTAAATGGATTAAAATAGATTCAAATTAATTTTAGTGGTTATTATCTAACGATACGATAGTGATCGATCAAATATTGAACAGAACTACAGATGATAAGGAACTTCTCGAAAAAGTTCTCAATGTTAATATATTGCTGTTGCTAAATTATCTTTTCAGACGACTAAATGTGGGAAAAAATCCTTGCATAAGAGGCCTATTATGATGCTATTTTTCGGTTTAATTGGCTTCGGCGTCGGCCGTTGTATGCCGTGGTCACTCGGTGTACCGTTAATCGATGACAGTTTTTCTAAGAAAAATCTTCCGACATTCTTTGGTAAATTGCTTGCCCATTGCAGAATTCAATCTATAAATCATGAAATAGAAAACAGAAGTAAATGATTCCACATACATTGAGAATTGGAAGTTATCTGTAACAAAACGGCTTTTAAATCAACAGTCTGTTTTCATAACCTTTTATTCTGCAGGAAATAATGGCATTCTGACTCAAATCTATAAACGTTGCGTAATAACAGCAAGCATTGTTTTTATTTACTTATTAATAAATCAGATGATAATAAATTACTACCCGAAAAATTAAAAGCAAATATTTCAGCTGGCATGAACTTCATTCGAATTCTAGGACCCGTGTGCGGATTTTTGATCGGAAGTTTCTGCAGCAGTTTTTACTACACTTTAAAACGTATGTAGTGCATGTCGACTACTTTTAAAGCCTTGGAAATTTTGTGGTGAAAAGGGGTTAACATATATATTTATAAGATAGTAGATGGTTACATTGATTAAAAGATAGGATAAGTGATTAGTTCAATTAAATTAATAAGCATTACTGAATTTTCAAAAGGTTTTGTCTTCAAGCATATCAAAATTTAGCAAATTGTTGGATAAGTTACAATAATTTTTAGCTCCACCGGGTTTGTCAGCAAAGGATCCAACTTGGATAGGCGCGTGGTGGTTGGGATATTTGTTCATTGGTCTGTTGCTAATCGGACCGTCAACAGCATTATACTTTTTTCCTATCAGGTAGAAAACTTCCATTTATAAGTTAGAGAGTGTAACATAGATAATGAGAGAAGCGATTGATAGCTTCAAGAATTCTATTTGAAAAAAAGAAAACTTCAGGAACAAATCTACAACAACAAAAGATACCATCAAGGATGATAATTGCGCGGAACAAAAGGAAGTCGAAATGCCAGTATTTGACAAGCATCGTGGCAATAATCCCATGGAGTCATCCATTTGTGCTAAGTTTCAAGGTTTGTAAGTTGTTGTTTCTTTTTCTTCAATCCTCATTGTTTTCACTGTAATAGAATTGTTAGCAGTAAATGCTTTGGATTGAAAATTCTGATTTTTATAGTTTTCATGATCATTTACCAATTCCCGTTTCTAAATAGGAATGTTTTCTATTTAGAAACGCACCTGTAATCGAATAATCCTTCTATCGGATATTTAATTTCAATTACTGAACTACTGGTAATGACTGACATCTCAAAAATGATTGCTTGTTAATTTATCATAGTATGAGATCTAATTTTGATGGCATTCTAAAAGATATTATACTTATGAAATATCACATTAAGAGTGCTATTGCAACAAAACTCAACTCAATAAAATTCGAAAAATTTAATAAAATCAATAGAATTCAATAAAATTCGAAAAAAAAAACTCAATAAAATTCAAAAAGCAAATTTATTAATTACGTAAATTGAATACGGAAAATATCTTACTTGTACTATTAATGTATTAAATGATATTTCCGCAATGTGTTAAATGAATTTTATTTAACAATGAAAGATCGAGTGGGCAGCAATTTGAAATAATGGAAATGAGATGAAAGATACAATCTGTATTAATTGCACTTCCATAATTATTTTAAGCTAAATTAAAACGAGTGTAAAGTGATGAAAGAGACTCTTTCTACGTGGGTTATTTGAAATTGGATGGAAAATTAAACAACGAAATTCACTCATTAAATGACACTTTGTTATATCAAATTTAAATAATGGAAGCAAAAGTTGAAAATTGAGAAAAATAACGTTGATTACCTATCGATTAAGAGGGAAGTTGACAAAGTGATGCCAACCAATTCGATAGATAGTAGAAGTAATTGATTATCGACAAGGGAGGAGAATGGAAAATTAATTCTGATTGCAGAGAAGTAGGTTTGCATCGAATTATTAATCATTTAGATCAGTGACTGTGGCAAAATGGTACGAGGCGAATATGATAATAATATTGTCAGACTGAATGAATGAGTAAAAAGACTGAAATAAACTTTCTAAAAAAAATTTATTGAATGTTTTAATTAGTGATTTATAATAATACAGCGAATAATATTATTTGTTCTCTTCATGAATTTTCATCATTACTGTTTCAGCGCTTTGTAAAGCATATGCAGAAATATTACAGTCAAAAATATTTGTCGGTCTCTTAGTAGCTCGGTCACTCGATTTATTAGCATTCCGTGGTTATATGGTATTCTTGCCGAAATATCTCGAGATGCAGTTTGGTATACCACAGTATAAAGTACATATACTTATGGGTTAGTTGTTGGTTCCTGTCCCTTTATAAACTTGCAATTGGGAGGTACTGATACTTGAAGGAAGGGGAGATGAAAAGGATGCTCTCTGCTTCTTTCTTAAATTAAATTACTTCAGCATAAAAATGAGATGGAGAATAAATGTAAGAGTAAAAAGCAAAGTACCGAAGAAAAGTCAAATTAATGGACAAATTTAACAAAACTGCTTGAATAAATTATTTTTGGGGAATTTTTACAATTTTCTGCATATTTATTGAGTAGATAACTGTAAAGCTTCTTTTTGTCCTTATTTATTAAGGAAAAAAACTTTTTGGATTATCAAGTTATACTTCTGCTCATTTCACGTCTTGTTTTCTAACTACACAACGCAAAGTACGTAATTCCTAGAAGGTTAACAGATTTTTAGCATCTTTTGGTATATTTGGACTTGCAATGGGCGCAATCAGTGGCGCTATAATCGTACGACGTTATAAATTTAGTGGCCGTGGTGCTGCAATATTAATTATGGTCCTTTCTGTCGTTAACATTGCCCTATTCTTCAGTAAAGCCTTTTTTGGTTGCTATTCGACAGTTAGCACAGTTGGTGCCAATGGCCGGTGTGTGTCACCATTCATTTGCAATACTTCCTAATTGACCTGTGACCTTTGAAAACAGATTCCGGATAACAAGAGAAACAAACTATTCCTCATCCTTAATTTTCGATAAAATTTCTTGGAGCTTTTACTTATTATTATTTCTTGATAAATGAGCATATTATTTCATAGGGAGCCCTCATCGACAGTGCATATATTGGTGAAAGGTAATCGCTTATTCGCGAATAAGTCATGCTCTAGCACAAATTTTTCCTTAGAAATTACCAAGTTTTAAATTTATGAAATTAATTTAATTAATGTTACACATATTGAAAAGTTTTGTCTCTCTCATGTATTTGAAGTGAGGGAAATAGAACATTTTAAAATTCTGGAGTTCATTTTTTAACAAGTTTTCAGGTCAATTAACTATAATTATACGCAGTCATGTAATGCAAATTGTGGCTGTCAATCAGCACCATTATATCCGATTTGTGATAAATCCGGATATGCTTACTTCTCACCTTGTCATGCGGGTTGTCGTGATGTTTGCATTGCTCATTCATTTCTTTTCATCTCTGATTGAAAGGAGAAAAAGAGTGAGAGTAATTAGTTCAGTGCTTCATTTCAGGTTAGGATAACCGATGTGAGAAAGCACGAGTTGGAATTTTCCTCATGTGAATGTAAGCCTGAAGAGGTGTTGTCGAGGAAGAATTGTCGGGATGGTTGCAGTCTGAATGCAATGCTTTTTTCCATTCTTATTACTATCGGATCATTTGCCGTTGGTAATTGTCTGGTACCCGGAATGCTTCTGCTTTTAAGGTTATCCTGTGAAGATTATTTAAAAAAATTGTGAAGCAAAACAAGCAACTCACTTTATACAAAAACTGAGATCAGAACGAGCCCTGATAATCTGTTTCGAAGAAAGGAATTTAATTTCCGTTGCATCATGAAAATGAAATGATGCAATTGATTGCTGAGATTATCATCCTCAACAACATAACAAATCGTCCTAATCACGCACAAAAGTATTTTTATATGAATAAGGATTTAGGTCGGTACCACCGGTACATCGGAGCATCGCCCTCGGTTTTCAAGGCTTTGTGGTAAGTCTATTTGCTAGTCTACCTTCACCATTTATTTGGGGAGCTATAGTGGATACCACATGTCTGGTTTGGAGTTATACATGCCCCGAAATTAAGGTATCTCTTTCTCTTCTTATTCTTACTCATTATCATAATTTGAATGCTTGTATTTATGTCAGCGCTCTGGCTTTTTTGATTACACTAATTTCTGACTTTGGCAATGCAATATACTGTTGTACCAGATGGAAATTCTCTTTTTTAAAGGGAGCATGTGCCATTTACGAACCAATATTATTACGTCAACGACTGCACTTCACGTACGTTGCTTTTCGTCTTGCATCAGCTCTAGCTGATCTTTATGTGATTAAACACGCCCATGGTATAAACATTGTCAATGAAGCGGATGAGGGCCCGAAACATCCCAGCGGTATGATGGCACCACATGTAGCTGGACAATCAGTACAATGCACTCTTTGCTGATGGTAGTTATGCTGGACGGGATATAGCATCAACCTGTACGAATAGACACGTCCATCTATACGGTTTATAATCGCACTCGTTGACCAGGTTATCATCTCAGACGGAACATGCCAAACCTCTATACATCATTCATGTAGGTTATCGATTGTGGAACATTCGGCGCGATGATGCTACTCTGCTGATGTGATATTAAACTGTTTATAGCAACATTTTTTTTACTATGACTAACTGATTTATTCAAACAGTCTAACAGTTTACCGTACAGATCTGTGTGGAATGTTGATGCTGAAAAGTGAAAGTGATAGCAATCAAAACTGACTGCTGCTTTCTTTTTCATAGCCTAAACATCGGTTACAGTGTATAATAGATTCGCACTCGCACTCTCCTCCAATCCCGACAACTGTAGTGAATTCATCATGAAAGGTTTGATACATCTAATTCATCGAAATTGTCACTATTCACATTTGTTTTATTAGCATATATCTGATCAACTAAACTGTCTCAAAGTGTTGACCGACCGCTGCTTCGTTTCCCAAACCACTAATACACTACAATTTTTGTCTTATCAACACGAAAATAGATGCATTATTTATAGAATCCTAATAAACAATAATGCGATCACAAAATTCAAGGTAAACAACAAACCTGCTGCAACAAAAATACCAACAATATGAATAAACTCATTTCTTTTTAAAGGTCTACATTAAAGTCCTGCAAAAACGATACTTTGTTCTACTATCACAATAGTAAAACTCAGAAAAGCTAAGAGAAAATGTTGATAACAGAAACTGAACTGAAGATGATTTGAACGACAATTCCATTTCTTCATTACTGTAGTTTGCTCTTCCATGCTAATTAGCTTTTTCTCTGCAGCATAATTAGATTAATATATAATTTTGTGTCCTTAACTGAATTTCCTACATAACATTTAAAGCTATTAGAAAGGAAGTTACGTACCACATTCAACTTTTTCTAGATAGTTTTTCAGTAAAATGTCCAAATCATTGCTCCAAAATAAACCAAAATTTTTCTCTATTTCTTACTACTACGATAAAATTACCAGAAATTCTGACAAGTATATCACAAACCTGGTATGATGATTAGAACAGTTGTTTTCTAATGGAATGAATGATGGATTTTTTCATTCACAGAAAAATTACAAATTGGATTTCAAATTTCTTACTTTCGTCTTGCGGCAAGCATTCTCAATAAACGATTTCCGGAAATAAATGTTATAGTGCCAATCACTGATAAATATTTCAGCGTTTCAAACATAGTCAACTGTAGCCAGAAAACAAAGTATAACCCGAATATTCCTACAAAAAGTAATTATTATATAACAATTTTTATTGGATTTTGAAAATATTTGAAAACTGTATTTTCATGGGGAAAATTATGAGAAAA
>UPTC01002018.1:0-11086 GCA_900537255.1 Acanthocheilonema viteae | reverse complement strand
GTGATGAAATTCTCATACTTTCCACTAATGATTTCTGAAATAATTTCCGTAGTCTTCTTTTAATTGCGTGAATTACTGCTTGCATTATTTTTGTTTCCTTATTTGAAGAGATTTTCATAAACTTCAAAATTTTCACAAAATAACAATAATTGTGAAGTTTGAGAATTTGGAACGATGTTTTAGGAAATAATCGAATTGGATTTTGACAATTTGCCAGATGATGGCGGAGAAGTGCTTGCAATTTTACGTGGTGAACATGCAACCTTAAATTTTTGGGTAGATTTGGCGGTAAGTATTCTGAGGTTTTCAAATGTTGCTTAACTAAGTTTTGAGGTGATTACCAGCTTTAATAAAGTTCTTGCCTTTATATTTCCTTTAGTTCTTTATATTTAGTTAGCTTACTATCGTCGCGGAAATGAAGCTGATTTTGTTCGCATTTTGGAAATGAGTGGTTCAGAAGCAAGTCTGGATTATTCAGAATATCATCAGGATCAAATGCGAGCTCTAGATACGCTTGCTGCTTATTATGTAATCCAGGTATGTCTTCCAAATTTGGCCTTTTGAGGTCCACTTGATATATTCAGTTTCTCACCGTAGATTTCCGACTATTGAAGATCATATTCTTCTTGTTTTCTTTTTTACGAAATCTTTTTAGAGTCACAAGGAACGCAATAAAGACAAAAAGAAAGAATGGCAGACGAAAGCGACATTGCTTTATACTACAGCTGACAAGATTATTATGTATGATACGTATCATCTTTTGGGAAGAGCCTATTTTTGTTTACTAGAAGGGAAAATTGATCAAGCGGAACAGCAGTTCAATTTTGTTCTCAATCAGGTGAATCCAGTAATTCTCATATTCGTGTTGTTTTATTAGATATATAGATGGGAAATGAACTAATAATTTTCTCAGTCATGGTAACTATTTTTTTGATGAAATAGTTTATGATGAATATTTTATGGTCAAGTAGTAGTAGATTAATTAGGTTTTGATTATAATTTATAATGTTGCTTCACAGTTAGATTTTATAGACGTTATTGCGAGAACCATGATCACTGCTATGATATGAGCAGAATTTTTGTGAATCTTAGTACTTGGTTCAAGAGGGTAAAGTAAGATTTTTGATTGTTGGATATTTGTTTTTATTGATTTTTTCTGAGTTCTGTGATTATAATTATTCCTGCTAAACTGGAATGGTATTTCATTTTAGGTTGGCGAAAATATACCAGCAACATTAGGTAAAGCATGCATTTTTTTCCAACGAAAAGAATATCGAAAAGCGTTGAATTGTTACAAAAGTGTATTGCGAAAAATGCCAGATTGTCCAGCAGACGTACGCTTGGGTATCGGCTATTGTCTAGCAAAATTGGGACGACTGGACAAAGCAAGGTTGGCGCTTCCTTATAATTTGCAAAAGTCAGTTTGTTGGGAGCAAAATTAGTTCTTTCTCATTTTTCATAAATTTCATTCATTTTGTTTCATTACTTGTTTCATCTTTTTATTTTTTAATTTGTTTCTTCAGGTTAGCATTCAAACGTGTCTTGGATTTGGATAAGGAAAATGTATCAGCTCTCGTTGCTTTAGCAATTCTGGATATGAATACATTGGAACAGGAAGCTATACGAAGAGGAGTGGAATCTCTTGGACGAGCTTATCAAATAGAACAGGAGAATCCAGTTGTATTAAACCATCTTGCTAACCATTTCTTTTACAAAAAGGTAACTCATATATTCATATTTCCGTAATTTTCCGCTTTTTTGGATTCATTTCGCTGATTGTGCGAAAAAGGTAATTACTGGTTCGGTTTTGGAAAGTGATGCTAATGTATGGCCGGATACATTCAGAATCCTGATATTGCTATTTTTGGGCATTTGAATGGACCATATTGTATTGTGATGTCATGTTTTATTTCTGTTAAAAAACTAGTTGGTTATCAAGTTATTGTATTGATTTCAGGAATTGGACAGAGTGGAACATTTAGCATGGCATGCATTTCAAATAACGGATAATGAAGCTATGCGAGCTGAAAGCTGTTATCAGTTGGCACGAAGTTTTCATCAAAGAGGAAACTTTGAAAAGGCTTTCCAGGTTAACTATACTGAATAGGCACTTATAATTTCATTGCTGAGGTCAATTGATATCATTTCATTCGAAAGGAAAAAATTCACTATCATTTTTATTATAACTGGTTTCTTCTTTCAGCATTATTATCAGTCAACCCAGTTCGCTACAGCAAATTTTGTTTTGCCTTATTTTGGTCTCGGACAAATGTACATTTATCGCGAAGATTTTGATAACGTAAGTTGTAAGTCAGAAATTCATCCCAAGTTGATGGAAATATGAAATTTTATTTACTCTACTATTGTAATATTTAGATCTGTCGGTTAGCACTTAAATTCTGATCTTACGGACTTCAACAACATGAAATTTACGTGCTACGAGAGAAAAATATACAAGTATCCCTTTGGAGTGTACTTGTCTAAAAATTTCAGGCAATACAATGTTTTGAAAAAGTTCTAAAAGGTTGTCCAGCGAATTATGATACAATGAAAATCTTGGGCTCATTGTACGCACATTCTGAGCCGGCTAATCAAAAAGAACGTAATGAACGACGGAAAAAGGCACGTGAAATGTTTAAAAAAGTTGTCGAAATGTGTCCGGATGATGTGGAAGCATTGATCGATTTAGCTCAATTAACAGAGAATTGCGACCCACAGGTAGTTTTTTACACTATTGTTGGGAAGCGCATGCAGAATTTATGATACAAATTTCTTTCCATGTTTCTAATTTATGCAAAGTATGAGATATAAGATTTAATCAAAATTGAGACTCCACTGCTTGAATTTTCGTTTTCATAAAATGGGGATTCGTTGATTTATATTTTAGAAGCTGCAAAGTACCTTCATTTTCATTTTCAGACTTAGATTGTACAATGTTTAAAATTGAAGTTTACTGACCAGATCTATAAGTTATAAATGTAACATAAGATATCATAGATTCGTAAATAGGATTAATGGAAAAGCGAGTGATACAGACTAGTTTTCTTATCATTTTAATTTCCAGGGTTCCTTGGATGCGTATACAAAAGCTTCAACTTTTCTAAGTCAAATGATTGAAGTTGATGTGCCACCGGAAATAACAAATAATGTCGGATCACTATATTTTACAGTAGGACAGTACGAGAAAGCTAGGGTATGTATTTTGCAAAATTTAGTTTTCTGTGTTTTATAGTTTGCTCTGTATAGCTTTAATTTGTCTTGTTCTTCAGGAGTATTTTGAAGAAGCATTAAAAGAACTTGGTGAAATTGTTTCAACAGGACAGACGGATTTAGCAGCTCTGCAAACAACCGTCACTTACAATTTAGCGCGGAGTCTAGAGATGCTTTGTATGTTTGACGAAGCTGAACGTCTTTATAAAGGGATTTTACAGGAAAAGCCAAATTATATTGATTGTAAGTTGTCATGGCTGCAGTTATCGAATTTATAAAATCAATATTTGTTGATATGTCTAAAAATGTTGATAAGACATAATAATGCGATTCAAAATTTTCTTAATCTCTTATTTCTGAACTGTATGCATCAGCTTATCATTAGTGAAGGAAGTTTTCATATTGAAAATGAAACTTTAAAAATATTTTTTTTCTAGATGCCTGAGTAATTGCTTTCAGGTTACATGCGACTGGGATGTCTTGCTCGGGATAAAGGACAAATTTATGAATCATCTGTCTGGTTTAAGGTGTGCATTCTTATAGTATCTACTATTTTTTCCCAAAGTTTTGCTTTTGGTTTTTGGAAGTTTCAAATTTTCTAGGAAGGAATGAGCGTAAACCAATCACATGCTGATGCTTGGTCATTGATTGGGAATTTGCATATGTCGAAATGTGAATGGGCACCGGCGCAGAAAAAGTTCGAATACATATTGAAACTTCCGGAATATCACGATGATCCATATAGCTTTGTTGCACTTGGCAATATTTGGCTTGAAACTTTGTCTTCCATTCATAGAAAGAAGGAAAAGGTTATGTTATATTTATTTGCTTTCATTATATTCTTCCTTGCCTTTCATTTAAATTATTTATATTGCCGATATGACATTTATGAAATGTGACATGTTTTGAAATCAAAATTTCATTATGGGAATTTTTTCTAGAGTCCACCAATTTATTATGAATGCCGTGATTTCTTTACAGTTATCATGAGCACAAATTATCATGATTCCATAATATTTGAAAGTATAACCGATATTAATTCTATGCAATTTAGGACAAAGATTACCGTGAAAGAGCTCTGATGATGTATAGTAAGGCTCTGAAAGTACATCCAAAGAATATTTGGGCAGCTAATGGAATCGGTTAGTAAATAAAATCTTTTCTGAATTATTTTGAATTTATTGTCCAGTAATTCAAAAAAAGCTAAATCTCACTTCCGTTTCATTTCATTGCATTGAAAAGTGAGACATTAGTTTGTAGCTGAATTATCCACTTTTGTGGGTTACCGTCGCGTGGTTCAAGGAGGAAATTCAACCATTAATCTTTTGATGTAAAATATTTCTTATTGTTTTCAGGATGCATCTTAGCACAAAAAGGAGCTGTCCAAGAAGCCAGAGATATTTTTGCACAAGTTCGTGAAGCAACAGCTGATTTCTCAGATGTTTGGGTAAATATAGCTCATGTTTATATGGAACAGAAACAGTATGTTGCAGCAATTCAGATGTATGACAATTGTATAAAAAAATTTAATCGACATAATGATGTATCACTTTTGCTCTATTTGGCAAGAGCACATTATAAAGCTGGAAAATTTGTTGAATGTAGACATATCCTTGAAAAGGTTTGTTCATATTAATTATCTAGTTTTAGAATTTTTTTAATTTTTAGAAATTAATTGTCATCAGCAATGTTGCTTATAATCTTTGATCATTGATGATATAATTTCAAATACTGCTGTTCATTTCATATTCCGGAAAATAAAGATTTCTGGAGTTAAGATGTTTTTTTCTTCTTCTGTTACAGTACACTCTCGACAAATAAGATTGTAGTAAAAATTTGATGCTGCTGATTTAGTTACTGATTAAAACCTTAGCTAGAAACTTTTTCGATCATTACATCGTTTGATTCCAATTTGGTTTTATTTCATGTTTGTCGAATGTTTTATAGGCTATATGCGCTATATGTGTGTTTTGTAGGCTATATGCGAAGCACCGGATAATATGATGCTGAAATTCAATCATGCTTTTGTTTTGCAAAAATTAGCGACACAAATGCTTCGTGATGATAAATCATCGCTGGAAATGGTAACTGGTGCTGTGGATGATTTAAGAACAGCAGCGACGTATGTTTTAGTTTTCTGTATTTTTATGGCTCGTTTGATGTTTTTTTATCATTTAAGCAGCTGGCGAATTTAATTACACTGCTTATAATTCCAGGATTTTTGAATACATATCACGAAACAAAGACGATACAATGAGCCAAGCGCGAATTGTTAGCCGAACTGCTTCTGCTAATGAAGCTCGAGCTTGCTATGACTTACTTACACAAGCACAAACATATCTGCAAAGAGCGAAGGTATGTCACGCGTTATTTTAGCATGCTTCATCGTCATTTTTGCTTACATTACGAAAAATTGGTGATCTCGTGCACTAATTTTGTTCGTGGATGGAACTTTTACTTTATTGTGACGAAAGATTAAAGGTATACCTTATATTCTCATTTCTAGGCACAAGATGAGGAGGAACAGAGACAACGGCAAAGGCAAGAAGAAGAACGACAAGCGCTTAAACGGCAGCAAGAACAGGAAGCTAAAGAACGTGAAGAAAAAGCTAAGCGAGAGCTTGAAGTTCTGAAACAAATGCGGCAAGAATATGTGGAAAAGACGAAAGAGATACTTAAATTACCAACGGTATAATAGATTCTTTTATTTTTTTGGAGGTTGATTGATTAAGTACAATTGTTTCCATTTTTACCCTTATTTAAAAACAAGTCCTATATTATAGGTATAAAATTAATTGATAAGGTAACTGGTAATTGCTAAAGTTTTGGTCTGGTTCTTCAAATAAGATGTTTGTGATATTTGTAGATTGTTGAAGAAAAACGAGTACGTGGCAGTGGAAGGCGTCGTAAAGATCGTGAAGGCGATGAGTTCGTAAATGATGACAGTGATTTAGGTGAATGGAATGCAGGTGAAGGAGGAGAACCACGGAAAAAGGTTGTTCTTTTTGATTTAAATAATTGGTCCATGGAGTGGAAATTCATCTGATAAAATTCATTTAAGAAAGAAAGGAGAGGACGCAAAAAGCGTGAGCGCCGTGAAGTGTCAAGTGGAGGAAGTGGTGGAGAATTGGATGAAGTAGAAAACCGTAACCGCCGGGAAGGGCGTAAATTAAAAAAGATACGTTTTGACCGCAGCGATTTTGAGTTGAGCGCAAAACAAAAAATGAAAGGTTTTCATTTTCTTATTCAATTTATGTGAAATTTCAAAAATTTTATTTTTCAATTGAAACCGATGTCGATTAAATCAATTAATTGTATGTAGATTTTTAACTTTCCACATACATTTTTAATTAATCTTATTAGGTTATTTTTTATTAATGTGTTTTAAAAATTTTTTGTCACATTTTTGGTTTTTGGTTCCACTTTACCATTATTTTATTAGATTTCTATTTCTTTCAGTGAAAAGTCGTGAATTTGTGCAATCGGATGAATCAAGTTCGGATGACGATACCAACAAGCCATCGAAATCACGACTTTCGGATGACAGTGATGTGGCTGGATCACTTGAACCAGCAAAAATCATTGAAAGTGATAGCAGTGTTGCGGAAGATATTGTCCGACAAACAGATTCCGATGTTGATAGGTTTTTACATTTCATTTTATTTGGAATTATGAATTATGTAATTAAGTCAGTTCAGTCATTTACGAGTTATGTTGAATTGGGAACGAGAATGGAACGATAACTTGAAGATGATAATGTTATGGAAAATATTACATTAAATTACTTAGATTCTTATTATCGAGTTTAATCTTCGAAATTTAATTAGACGTATCTTGTTGAGATCTCAACCTCCATAATGATTGAAATATGATTATCAAGACTCACCATTTTCATGTAGTACTTGCTAAGATTCAATTCCACATCACAATTTTATTGGATCCATGTCCTTGAATTAATTGTTTCAACTTCTGATTGCCAGCATCCACACACTGATTTTTATCTAAAAGCTAAATTTGGTAATAAATTCTTGATTTTGTAATCAAAAAAAGACTTTTCGGAATGGATTTCTTTTCTTTCACAGTGGAATAATCAAGAAAGGATTTAAATGTAATCTTTAAACATATTCCTGAATTAATGAATAAGTGACTGGATAAGTAATAAATAAATGGGTGAATGCGGTTAAAATTTTAAAACCGATTTAAATTTTAAAATTTCGTTTTTCATCTTTAACTTGCATTCGAAGTATTCGAATTTTCATTTCATTTCGAATTTAATTACTGCTTCATTAATAAGACATTTGCAAATAATATTCAGTGATAATGGACAATCAAAAACAAAACGTCATATAACTAACAGTTCGGATCAAAGCAGTGCTGAAAGCTCAACGGAAGATCGTGCACGTTCACCGAGTGCTAGCGATGATGATGAAGTCGAAAAAACATCCGTGAAAGCAACCAGAAGGAAACGAATCGTTTCATCAGATGAAGATGACTCAGAAAATAATGGAATTGTTGGAAGTAATGCAGGTGTTGATGATGGTGGCGATGATGAAGATGGTTTTGCGATCGTAGATGATGACTGAGTTGATTTATATCTACAGAGTCATTTGAAGTCTTATTAGAATATTCCGAATTTAAAATTCGTCGTAATTTTTTATAGATTTTTAAACTGGACTTGTGGATATTTGTGGATATTAGTGCTTTTTGCTGGATAAGTTCAATTTCTTAAAAATTCTAATTTTTTAGGCGATAAATTATAGTTGTGCTGAAAATGAAACTGCAGGATGCTATTTAGATTTGAAATTCGTTCAGTTACTTAATTTCAATTCATGGAAATGCGAGTTTCATTTTTTCCGAATCTGGATAAGATATGATTGTATTCAGGGCAAGAACTGATTCATATCTATTTCCTAGAAATTGCATTATGGATTTGTTTTTTCTTTATAGTAGCATGGATTTAAATTGAAAAAGAATATGAAGCAATTTGTTTAATTAATAAGGACCGTTTGATATCTGCAGGCGCATGAATATTTGCAAAAATTTACCCTTTTTTAATTATTGTAAACTATTTTTTTCAGACAAAAGTAGTGCATGACTTTGTATTACTGTTTCAGCAGCAGGAAAAAATCGGGAATCTCGATGATGAGTTATTTTCATGACTTTTGCTGTGTTCATCTCTGCATAAAATATGTTCATTTCCACAAAATATTACAAACAAATTCAAATCTCAAGCAAACCAAAATCTCAAAAAGATAATGAGATCAGCGAATGAGACTTCTGGAAATCGCTATTACATTCTATTTTATTTAGATTGGATCACAACAAAGTTTTGATGAACCACAATCCTAATTTTAACACATAGTTCATTGGACATAAATATTGGCTCGTAATTGTTTACGCCATTTGCTACGTCGATTTTGGAACCACACCCGGACTTGTGCCTCCGATAATCCAAGTCGTTCGGCGAGCATTTCACGCTCTAGAAAAGTTGCAAAAAATCTCAATAATTTTGCAAATTTCAAGCTTTTTCTTTTTGGAGATTATACTTGAAGAAATCTCTCATATTCTAAATTTATGAATTATGTTCCATGAGAGGTTTGATTTGTGAGATTCAGTTTAGTTGATCCCCTAATGTTTCCAGGTTATTTATTTTTCACTGAATTTCGTTTATGTCAAAATTTATGAATAAAATATATAAGCGCATAAACATTCGCAAAAATATCACTGAATTTGTTTTCTGGTAAAGTTATATTAGTTTTAATTATCTTACCTGTTCCAACCATATACTGTTGCTCCTCAAAGGCTTTCTCCAGAATTTTGGTTTGTGAAACGCCATAAATAGTTCGTTGTTTTCGACCTTTGAGATTTCTTTCATCAGACTGATGCTGACTAGATGCAGGAATATCGTAACGTTTATTCATAGCAGATCCACTACAATGTTTCCGGAGCAAGCGATTAATGGAGAAATCCGAGGGTCGTTTTATATCTGTTCCCATTGAACTGCTATCGGAATTATTTTCGATGACCGAAAGTTGCCTATGAAGTTGTGGATGTCTAACAGGAGTTATCCATTTCGGTTGTTGTTGAAAATCTTTTATTTCCGCTGTTTTATTATGATTTGAGGGCAGTGCGGAAGTGGCAGAAGCAGGTGATGCCTGAGAAGTGAACATTGAATTGGTAATCTGTTGATCCAATTGAAGTAATGTCAATGGTATTAAACTTTCTAGAGATGGTAGCAGAGGATAACAGGTAGCATTTGCATTTAATGCTGCCTCCTTTACAGCATTTAATTCAGAGAGAATAGTTAATGTTTCGGGATTTTGATTGCTGCTAATTGGACTAAGGTTTTGGGCTTGTTGCAGTAATTGCTGTTGTTGCTGTTGCAATGTTGATGATGTACCGAATAATGAGGAGAAAAAAGCAGATGAAGCGGTCGGTGTAACCGGAACTGGGAATCTGGCACCAAAAGAACATCGGTTCTGAGTAACTGATGGATTCACGTAAGATGCTACGGTTGTTATAGCGGCGCTACAAGGCGATGCATGTAGGCACATGTTTTTTGGGCACGTAAGACCTGAAATTACCAGTTATTTTCGTTTTTTCGCATTTCAACAAGAGATTTAAATGCAAATACCAATATCGACATGAATTCGATCATATCGAAGTGATATTTCATTCTCACACAAATTTATAAAAAATATTTTTATCTGCAGAACAGATCAGACTAGTTATTGGAAATTATCTGTAACAGTTTAAAAAGAAGTAAAGCTTGATAAGCATTATTATCTTAAAACACTAAAATGACTTTAGGAAATCATCCGATCTTGATCATGCAAACAAATCACGGTACTCTGATTTATTTGAGACGTGTGCACATTAAGGGATATGTGTATGTGTGTGTGTGTATGTGTGTGTATGTGTGTATGTGTATATGTATATGTGTATGTGTCTATGTATGTGTTGTATGTGTGTGTGTTATAACTTTTATTTAATGAATTACAATGTATGTTTTGGTGTGTATATTCTCTAGAAAATTATTTAAAAGAAAGTCCTATGTTTATTTTTAAGTTGAAGATGCTCTCATCATGGCATACATTAACGCTATAATAAAAGGATGGAATTGTCAGATCTTAAAATGTAAACCTTAAATCTTGTGGGGATAATATATGAAGAATTTCACTCTGCAATTATCAGTAAATTTATCACAAGAATGTGCGCTGCTTTAGTAAATCACTTTAAATCTTCGAGTTAATTTGCAATTATTAAAATTGGCCAAAAAAAATGAGATCTTATAGATGGAAAAAAAAATTTTAAATTTTTTAGGAATCAGAAGTGAAAATTTATTAATCAACAATAACTACAAAAATACTTATCGGACCTTTATACAACAGTAAAGGAATTGTACACTCTTCTGTATCCTTTCCTTCCGTATTTTCATTTCTTCTGTATATATTCCAAGCTTTTGGAATTTCAAATTAAATTTGCAAGAAAAACACATTGAAAAATTTTCAGCTGAACTAAATCAAAAAAATATTGACAATAAATTATTCTACAGCACGAAAAAATTTTTTATCAATAATCGCATCTGCATTTTTTTCAGAATAGTGAGAACCTTCGAGCTATTTGATAAGATGAAAGTTTCCATCATCAAAAGTGATCGATCATTTTTTTTTTTGTTATAAATCATGCTATGTTTCAGTTATTATCATTGTTATTATCAGTGATTCTATTATTAGCAATAGTCATCGTAATTAAGCAAAAATCGAGAATGGCAAAAATGGCACAATAGACGAATGAAATAATGAAGTAATTAGAAATGCTGACAAAAAAATAGGACATTTGTTCCATAAAATAATTCAAAATGTTCGGAGTAATC
>UPTC01002014.1:0-11094 GCA_900537255.1 Acanthocheilonema viteae | reverse complement strand
TCAGTTTAATTTTTCGTTTATAATTTTTGATAATTTTTAATGAGCAAAAAAATCGAAATTGCACAATCAATCGAACTTTTACTAACCTTGATATTTTTCATTTTCAAATCTCTATCAATTTTTTAATAATTTAAAAATTATCTCGCGTATCGTTTCTTCTTCGTTAGAGACGGAAGAAAAGAAGGGAAGGAGAAATAAAGAAAATATAATACATTTTGAAGTTTGATGCTTACCGTAATCAGCCAAGCCATATAAGCTGTGAAGAGCATGAAATGGAATGAAAGGAGCCAAATATATTGGTGTGGTTGGACGAAAAAGGATCCATTAAGCTTAATTAAGGGTGGAGCGAGGATGGATGACCAAAATTTTGTTGAATAAATATCCTGAACCGAATTCGCAGATGATGATTTCATCGTTTCAGACTAATCGCTTTGATTGATTTTTACATTTCCAATATGGATTATGTTTATTCATTAGCTTCCCTTCACTTTTTTTTTTCATTTGTCTTTTTCAAACACAAGAGATTTTATTCATTACAATTGATAAATTCAAATTAATTTAAACCACCAAATGTTGTTGTCTATCATATCTGTACTACGGTAGTGTAAAAAATTATACCATAATACATCGATTTTAATATATTTTTAAATTATAATCTGCAAAAGCAGATTGAACATTTTCGGTCAGTGTATTAACAGAATAAATTCCAGTTAAAATGCGATAGTCTAAGATCTAAAAAGATAAAAGAATTATCATTGCAACATTGATATTAAAATTAATTGATAGCGAATTTTTTAATGATTGAATCAAACAAGATAAATTTTATCATTAATATGAAATATTGATCGATGCATAAAAATGATGGAGCCGTACATATGCACTCCAAATATTCGTTCGAATTTCTTGAAATTTTTCTTACAAAAAGAATTTTTTCACCTCCTTTTTTTCTCAGAATTTTTTTTTAAAATTACAACAATGCTTTTTATTTTCACAAAGTTTTTTACTTATTTTATTGTTTTCAGAGGTAAAAAATAATCAACAGAAATAGATAATCATATTTTTAGGATGAATATGGTAGATTATGGTAGCTATTTTACAACGGCTCCTGTAACAACTGGTTATGATCGAAATACTTTTGATGCATTTAGTTTAAATCCAAATTTAAATTTTACAACAGCAACAAATACGAATGGATCATCAATGGCTACAGCATACAGTAGTACCATTCAGCAACAACAACAGCAGCAACTTTATGAACAGTATGCAAGTTCATATGGACAATTGACCGGAAGTACGAGGTGAACAAATCCTGCATCTCATATCATCAATTTTTATACAAATGAAAAATTTAAATTTCGGAAATAATTCAAAAATTTATTCATATATCGAAAAAAAAGAAAAGACAAAATTTTCTCTTCCGAATTATAAAATTACAATTTTCCGAATCATAAAATGCAAATTACATTTTTAACTTTTCAGACATCTGACCGTTGGGCATCATCAGTCCATGTTACAAACTTCGGTACAAACCAGTTCTACCACAAAGACAATTACTAATACAAGCGCTGCACAACCCTATCGTACAACCGATTCTTTACAAGCTTTTTTACAAACAGGTAATTCATTTTCCGGTTTAACGGATTCAACTCTGTAAAATTTCTTGTGTGCGTATATGTTCTAAAAATGATTTATAGCAAAACAATTATTACATCATAATGTTCGTTTTTTTCTTTTTTCACAAAAAATTGTTTGATTTCTGAAAAAAAATTGTGTTTCGTTAAAAATTAAATTTTTTTCTTTACCCTTTCTTTTTTAACAAAAAAGTATTAATTTTTTCTTTAAGATTCAATTGTAAACTATTCTCACTATCCTTTTTCATATTAGAATTTATAATACTATGTGTTATGCTCATGGAATGATTCCTATAATTATTTGTAATTAGGAATATGGTGAGTAAAATTAGACAACTTAGTTAATTAAATACATTAAAAAAAAATCATATCTTTGACCTTAAATTGTTATCATTTTCTGACATTTTTTAAATTATCTTTCTAAAACTCCTCTAATAGTTAGAAATATTTTAGATCTGTTCTAATAGATGGAAATATTTTAGAAAAATGTAATATCATTACTTCTATACATCAACATTTTAATTTTTAAACTATTAAACGATTCCTTTTCATAGTGAAATAGCTTTTCTTCGGCTAAAGATTTGAGAATCATTATGAAAGAGGCGTTAATTGATGAGACGTAAAAAGGAAATAAATTGTTCAGTGCAATGAGTTAACGGAAGTTGAAAGTGATTTTGGATTGAAAAAAAAAAATGGTTGAAAGTAAGAAATGAAAAAACGTGAGAGGTTAAGAATTGGATCAAATCTTACATGATGTCATGCTTAAGCTTCGTCAAATCATCCCTTTATAATTTATTTTTTGTTTAAATTGGAAACATTCAGCTTTGTTCTTAGGATAAAGGATTTCGCGTGATTCTTGAAATAGAATTATAGGATTCTAATTCCTGATAAGATAACTGATACGTGATTATTTCCACAATTATCGTATAATTATACATTCCAAATAAAGCAATCAGGAAATTTGTGGAATTCCATTACTTTTGATTAGGATAAATTAGATTAATGAATTCATTAAAATTGCAAGATCAGTCTCCATGTACTAATTAATTCATGAAATTTAAGGACTTCAGTATAAATTGTATCAAAATCAAACATCTCTCCTCTCAACAGCTGATGCAATGCGAGCTAATACAGCGGGCTTGATGGCTGGCATACAAGGATCCTCACTTGTTGGTAATAAGTCATTATTGTTAATTCTGTAATTTTCTTTTCCTTAAAAAAAATAAGGATAGTCGATCATCAATGATCAATCCTTCGAGAATGATAGTCACTTCTTCTCCAAAAAAAAAAAGACAAAATCTTTATATTTTAAAACCTATGCGAAATATTATATTTCTAAGGTTTGATTACTTATCCATGAAAGCAGCGTATCAATTAAAGGTGCAATTTGTGGTAGGAATAATCCAATGGAAAGAAGGAAACAGCGTAGGATTCGAACAACATTCACATCTACACAGCTAAAAGAACTGGAACGAGCATTCATGGAAACCCATTATCCGGATATTTACACTCGGGAAGATCTAGCAATGAGAATCGACCTCACAGAGGCTCGAGTACAGGTTGACTTTCACAAATTCTTTGTTTGCTTAGTGCTTCCTTGGCGACAGAGGGATTATGGGAAAAAATTCACTTTGCATCAAGAATTAAAGCTTTCAAATAAACAAAAACTGTTTTCCAAAAGAGGCTTCATTTGATTCTTATATGGTGAAGGACGATCCCCAGGTCTCATTAAAGCCGTAATTTACAAACGATTCCCTAATCCGTTCACCAAGCTTAATTTCAGGTCTGGTTCCAGAATCGACGGGCCAAATTTCGAAAACAAGAGAAAATGCGACGTATGAAGGAAGAGATCCGCGCTCAAAAGAACACACAACCTGGTAGTAATAGTCTCGAACAAAATAGCGATGATAATGAAGAACCAAACTGTGAGCATGAAATTCCATCTAGTAACATCTTACTTGCTGGAATTTTACAATAACCTTCTAAAATACAGCTGAGCTTATTATATATGAATGTAAATTATTTGGAAATTAAATAACTCATTTATTAGAAATAAAATAACACCAAACATATTAATCAAAGGAAAGAGGTTAAAATAAGCCTTAAACTAAAATAAATAAGACAAAATATGCTAAGAAAAATATGCTCCCAATCCCCAAAAAAAAATTCATTTAAAACTTTAATTTCTAAAACCATTTCGAGTAAAGATTTAAAAGAATTTTTAATCAGTTGGTTCAAAATACATTCTATTTAAACCTTTGCTTCCGGATCCATTTGGAGAATAAAAAAGAAAAATTTCAAAAAAAATTCAAATACAAAATTTTCATTTTCACAACCAAAGCAATAGGAAATATAAAAATAAAAATAATAATATCAGGCATATTCAATTCTGCCATTAAGCAAGCGTTTGCGTTCTTCTAAATTATTACTTATTCGGAAAACCTTCTGCACCATCAGCGTTGCTGCTTCCGACGAATAATTTCCCGCCACCGAATCTCCGACAGAACGCATTTCTCGCTAAAAGATAAAAGTATTGAAAACAAATCCATTAAAAAATACTATATCAAGCAGCTCTTCAACTCCTTAAAGTAATTTAACTGGAAACTACTGCTAAACGATAATAACAATATGAAATAAAAAAAACGGACAATGTATGCATCGTAAAAAAAAAAAACGAACGATGTATACTCTTGATATTAACATAGAACGACCAATCCTCTTTTTTCACCTCCTTGCTATATGTTGAACATGATAACGATAGAATGATGATGCAAATAGCTTTACACAATCATCCATTGCAAAAAAAAAAAAAAAATTTTTTTCCGAAAAAGCATTAGACGGCCATCAGCTTACCTCTATGTATTTTACAATTTCCTGGTCGCTCACATCATAAAATTGCACGGCAATAAAAGAAATACTCAGCAGTACATCCAGTTTCGTATTTACGATTTCCTCGGAAGTCTCTGGTATTAAATTTGTTGCTTGTAATAAACTCCTATAATAAGTCAGACGCTCAATCTATAAATGGAAAATGAACCAATTAAGTGAAAGTCCGAAGTCTTTAAATTTCCAAACTATCTACTATCATGAATACATAAAAGATTATAGTCCTAGTATAACCACTTACTTGAATAGAGGCAGTGAAATTTTATAAAAACGCTTCTTTTCATCTCTGTTTTCATAATGTCGAAAAACGAGCGCCAGCTGAAAAAAATCCCACAATGACAGAAAACTGGAATTTCTAAAAACTGGACAGCAGGAATATTCAGGATAAGACCGGCCATTTAGCAATATGTCGAATTAATTCCTTCTACTGAATTTGTTTAATCAGTCATTCGCCTTTTAGGCTATCGATAGCTCAAACTTTTTATTATCTGCTAAAGAACACGCGATAATGTCTTAAAATGCTCCAGAAGAACACACGATAACCTCTTAAAATGCTTCCGAAGTATATGTGATTCTTACAGATTCTCCGAATATCATAGGCTATAACACATGTAATCGTGTCTCATACTACAAGCTCACCGCTGCAAAATGTAGATTAGCCATTCTGACAGCTTTGTGGAAAGAATCTCTAGAAAAAAGGAAATGTATAATTAACCCCTTACCATGTGAAATGTATAGTAAATGCTGAACTGATAATGTGAAAGCCATCGAGATGTGGCAATAGGAGTGATTTTTGCCAAGAAACATAGCCACTCTTCACAAATAGCAATTTTATCTTGTACATCCGTTGTATTGTTAAATTTGTACGCAAAAACATTGTCCACTAAGGAAACATCATCTGCAAAATCCAATATTTTAATTTAGAGACTAAAATATCAAAATTCATATTTACCGAACAACCTACAGACAACAGTCTAACCATATACTTTAACTTGACCATTAAACCATTGACTTTGATTATAGTAAAAGATGCTCAGCGATTTTTAACCTATAAATATGAATAATTGGTACATATCTTAATCAGTAAAAATTTCACCTAAACAATCAACTTTATACATTCTATTTCCTTAGAATCCAAAAAATCAGAATTTTAATGCAACCTCAACTTTAACTAGTATAAGAGATTCAGAAACACCTCAATCCAGACTATTGCTTTATATCTACTTCTATAAATATTTACCAATGTCAAAATTTTCGCAGTTGTCAATCGCTTGTTGCAGCTTTCCCAGTGCTTCATCATTTTTCTTCAACATTGATGTTGTGAATGCATCATCCAAACAGCTATTCTGTTCCGTGCCTTCGGCCATATCAGCGTTTGTTTCTGCAAAAATGAAGTAATTCAAATTTTAAGTGTCAACATTTAATTTGCACTGTTGCTGTACTTCTGAATATCATTTGTCAAATACTCTACTATTACGATTAAACATGTTCATCTGATGTTCCGAACTAAGGTTGGACTTCATTTTTTCAGATTTTTTTTCAAACGTACGAAGTACTTGTATAACAGATGGGTGAAAAAAAAATGTAATTAAGAAACAGATGACAGATCAAAAGAAAATCAAAACAAAAGTATGTAAAAATTCCTTTCAAAACTTCATTTCACTTCCTGATTTATTCGAACCTAAAAACAAATGTGAGATTTCCAAGTCCATAAGATAATGTTTCTCATATAGCTATCCAAATTATATATAATCCCGAAGTCAGTATTTGCTTAGTGATCTCTAGCTTATAGTAAATAAACCCTCTTAAAAAGAAAAGTTTATATCTCGGGGATGTATACCAATAGAAAACTGTTGCGCGGAAGAACCTGCTGTATCCTCGTCTATATTTGGAAATTTGTAACTTGGTGATGGTGAGCCAGACGGTGAAGATAATCCCATAGATTCTAAAATTTTTGAAAAATACGCTTCGCTATATCACAGCAAAATAGTTAACAAATCCATTTTATTTCTTTTTTGCAGGAATACGAAAATTTAAACAATTCTTAAAACTATAAATGTGCACTTTGCCAACAGAAAATGACTGAATTTCCCATGACTGGATACACACAGAAGTTCGGCATTTCCAAGAATGCGTAAACTAGCGCATGAAAAAATGCGCCATTAACTTTCTACTCTTTTCATATTCTACGATTAGTAACGGTAATCAACAAATATTTGACTAAGCGTAACTAAAACAGCAGAAAATTATCCAAAAAATTTTCATTCTTATTGATACACTATTAAATAAACTCTCCGACATATACCTTCGCATGCCAAGTCAATATTATCAACTCCGGTGATCCTTTCTCGTATTCTTGCCCATACCGGATTATCTGAAATTACTATCTTGAAACAAACTTTGAAGTGTCATAAAAAGATAAAATCAGAATAGAGCCCAGTAAGAAATGCCGAATTTGCAATACAATTTACCAAGAAAAAACTCGCAGTAAAAATCAAAATCCAATTCTAAGATTCGATCCATTATAAACTAAAAACTCAAAAATTAAACCTAGAAAAAGTATAGTTCCTGAGTTTTTCAGTGTATGATAAACTTATCCATTATAATCAAAACAATGTGAAACAAAATATAACCATCAAGATTTCTGCCATTTTTTGATGATGTTGACGATGGAGTACTGGTACCTCCAGTTTCACCACCACTTTCCACTTTTTCATCTACACTTTCAGCGTTACTCATTCCTGTATTTGAATCTTCAGCCCAAATTTCCAAGACTTCGCGAAGATTAAGTCTAAAATATCAGTATAAAAATAAAACAAATAAAGATCTGTTAAGCCAGCACGAATTTTTTTTTGGTAAATTAAAATCCTGTAGGTATTTGTCTCACTTCATTTTAGAAGATTAAATAATAGAATATAGCAAAAACAGTGAAGTAATGCAATTCAGTGAAACTAAAGTAAAAACCAAATAAGCTAGGTAAAGTAGAAGCAGATAAATAATTAATATGAAAATTCGATACTCAATTACACAATGACTTTATAAAGGGGATAAGGAGAAGTAACAATGTGAGATAACAATGATAATACTAAAATGATCTATTTCAATCATCAGGTAAAAATGAACGAAAGAGAGGATACGAAAAGTACTACAAATATGAGTACATTTATTATCAATATGTCATGTGAAAAACTGACTCATCGAGCCTTCTTTAACTACATTTGAAAAATTGCAAGTTGCGGACAAAAAATATACAATATGTAAAAGATAATCATGAAGAATGAAAAATAACGTTAATGAAAAAGGTGATGCTGAAGCATCAATTTTTTAATTAACGTTATTTTATATGTAAAAGGAATGCTTGCATGTGAAATATGTCATGTAAAGGCATGCAAAACAGAAACCCACTGATATAAAAGTAAGCCTACGCCAACCCTACCCGAGGCCTACAGCAGCACCAATATGAGAAAAAAAAAAATGTACTAAAACAAAGTAGCCTTGAAACCATGAACAGAGGTACACAACTCCGATGGGATGGTTTATGAAAAACCGCAAATCATTACATTTTGGAATGATTTCCATTTCTTCTTTATATTATGTCTTTTTTTTAAAGTTTAATTTCGAACTTTTTTATTTCTTTCTAACGAAAGTTCTTGAAATGTTATATTGGAACCTCATTAAAAATTGTCGATATGATTGAAACAAGCAATTAATCGTTTAAATGCAAATCACTTACATACTGCCATAAGGCTAATTGAACATTTTGAGCAGACTGATTTATCATCTAACTTAATAGCTAAATTAATTTAAAATATCCTTCAAAAAGTACCATTCGAATGATCGAATTCATTCCAGATACAAACAATTTGAATTCAAACTATTACATATCGGATACAAGTAACTGCATATTGCTTATCCTCTCAGATTCTTGTCAAATCATCCATTTACTTTAACGTTACAAAATATCTGACATAATCATTTCGGTCAGTTCATTTATCTAACACACAGGAAATTTTGAAAGTTTCTAAATTGATGGCATCATGTAGTTAACAATGCATGATATTACCTAACTGTAAACATTATTTCTATATCATGATAATATATGCTGTAATGAAATTATACAAAGTAATGGAGAATTCTTTTTTAACGATTTCTGTCCAATGATTGGATGAAAGGATAATATTCCGAGAATTTTTTTGTATATTAAAATTGAAAAAAAGGAGTAAGCTTTGGATTACTGCAATAAATAAAAAATAATTCGAATTATAATAACAATATCATGATATAATGCATCAAAAGACAGGTAGGATATTTTCTCGAAACTGTAATACTATAATAATACAAAAGGAATGTCAAGAATATTTAAATACTATGACGATTGATACTTCTACAGTATCATCAAAATACAGAATTATATTAATATAATAGTATGATTGATTACTAACCTGATTATACTATTAATTTATAGTAATCTCATGTTAAATTTATAGTAATCCATAAGATGTTAAAGTACTTCCGTTTTACATAATATAAATTTCGCTTACTTCAAGATAATCCCCAACAATGGAAATGAAAAAGGTAAAGAATTTGAAAAGTACTACAAATAAAACCCTTACACTTCAACAGATGAAGATAAAGAAAACAACTAACCCACTAGTGCATGGAGCAGGAGTATCAGATGCATATAAATCTTCCAAACTTGAACTTTTTGCTGTTCGTTTCCGGCTTGCAATCCAGGCTCGATTTGCTTTCACACTTTCCAAAGATCGAAATTCGCATTGGTGCGGTACCACCGGATTTTCTGGATCAGTTATAATACGGCCATCTCGAACAATCAATGTCGCACACGTACCACGGTTCAATTTATATTTATACCAACATTTCGTGCAACGATAGTAACGTGAGCGACCATCTTTGGAGGATGAACTAAAAATTGACATTTTCCGAAATTATTTTAAGGAGAAAATTAATGTCATATAATTGAAATTATTTAAAAGTTTATGAAATAGAACAACAGCCACTTTTTTTGGTCGAGAAGGGCTGGAAGATCAAAGCAAAGATAACATATCACTGTTTGCTTGTTTGATTCGTCAGCAAACTTGAAAAGAAAATACGAAAACCATAACAAATTCCTTTCGATCCTGAAATCCAAACCTTTGTGGATATACATAAGTGGTAACACACTGATAATACGAACCGGAAAAAGAATTCAATAGCTAATTCAGGGTTGGTTCTTGAACGATACATTATTACATGATTCTTGCCACCATGCGCTTCAACATAAACCGGTTCACCATAATCTTCTGTCGTATTTAAAGCATTCAAAGTATCCATCTTATTATTTACCGTTTCCATTGTATTTAGCGCCCACCGGATTCATATTTCCTGAAATTCTCATGGATAGAAAAAAAAAAACGAAATCCAGCAACTTTTTTTTTTTACAACTGACATTGATATAATGCAATTCAACAATTTAACATGCCAATAATAAGTTTTCAAAGATTAAAAAATTGAATACATCTGTATTTCTGTTTTAGTTACTTATCCGCTACTCTACTCCACTCATAATTGCTTAAACAGTACTTCATCAATATTAATTATACATGAAATATATATTTGTAGTAAATTATTCATCCCGAATTATTAGAACTATTTTTCCCTGCATATTTGCCCTATAATTGCAATTAGGTAATTCGGTTATCAATTCCCCAATCATATATGTATTTATTGGTACTTTAAATTTATACCATTATTATGATGATGATCAGAACTAAATTCAATAATGCCGACCTATTTTATTTGATAAAATTTTCAAATTTAGTACACATACAAACTTATATACATACATACATATATATACGTACATACATACACACACATACATACACACACACAGACATATACACATACACATATGTATGCACCAAACCACCCTACCGAATATTTTGACGAATGCAATGGTACTTTATCTCGATTCCATTCGATTGATATTTCGTGCATTCCGTATTAAAAATATCGTGTGTGTGTGTGTGTGTGTGTGTGTGTGTTTGTCTGTGTACATTAAAATGTATATATGTATGTGTGTATGTGTGTGTATGTATATGTCATGGCCATTAACTTTGTCCTTGGACGCTGAGTTCCTCTGCAAAAATCGAAAATTTCCGTATGGTACTAAACTGTAAATACATCATAACAGGAAATTATTTAGCATGCAGAATTATTTTCAAATAGTGAAAAATAAAGATATCATACCAAAGAGCCAAGCATCCATCATAAACAATATGAATATTATCATATCATGGCCAGAATGCTATGATGCGGTACTTATATGAAATCCATATGATAGTATTGTAACAGTGTCTGCTAAAACACTTCGTGGTAATTTTATGTTACCCACTAAGAGACGACATGGTACCATGTGGTACTCATAAATACATTGCATGGTACAGCGTGGTACCGGCAAAGACACTATACGGTACCATGCAGTACTCAAAGACACTAAAGGTACCAATGTAATGTTCGCAAAACGACACTACATGAGCTCCTAATTCTCTTGACATTTTATATTAACAACGCATAA
>UPTC01002012.1:195-11106 GCA_900537255.1 Acanthocheilonema viteae | reverse complement strand
TATTCATAGATATAATTGTAATAAGGAATATTACTGTGTTTTAATGCATGTTAATACGTGTTCTTGTTTAAACCAATAGCACAGTTAAATGATTCATCTTGCACTCTATATCCCTTCCCATCCTTGCCTCCAATTATTGTATCACATGATCTCCTTTGCTCTTATATCCTCCAATATTTTCCCGCGTTATGATACGCACGTATACTTTGCCTATATAACACATCAATTCTTCATTCTTTCTACTTCTTCTTCCTTTGGGGTTGTGAGTTTGGATTATTCTTTGTGTCGCTTGTTTCTTGTTTTGATATTGTGTCTTTACTATGGTTTAATTACCAAAGTTTGAAATCCACATTAAGGATTCCAATCAAACCTTAAATGTTGTCATGGTCAGAAAAGAAGACGACAATAGATCACCCCAAACCTTTTGAAATGGTTCGAATAAGCCCTGCCAGATGATCAGATAGTTGGTCACTGTCCACTGTAGTTGCGTCGAAGAAAAGATTGTGATATTTATCATCATTGACAAATTGTTTGGTCAGTTGATGATTTGTATTATCAGTAGTGGATACGATCATCATTGTTATATTGTTTGGATGAAGTAACTGAAACCGATTACCATAATAATACTAAATTAAATGCTTGAATTTTTGGATAGGATGAATGGATGGTGAAGAAATCGCTTCACTTAATCATATTCCGAGTCATTTATAAGTAAACAACACCTGTAGCGCTTCATGAAATTGACCGTCGAGTAAACCATTGCTGACTACTACAAGTATATTCGCCGCTTCATCTCTATCACCCTAAAATAAAGATATCATTACCATATATATATAACTTTTTCTTAGATGAAAAAACAAAATTCGACAAGTTATTAATTGTATAAATTAATTTTGCTTCTCAATAAGTTAAAAATTTGTTTAAACTTACTCGTCGTTTGCTAAAGCCATACTTGATAATCTTATTGATGGCATTATCAGTAGTGTTTAATCCACTGATACATTTAGTATCAGCAATATCAGCAAGAAGACAAGGCTTACAGTTATGCTTATGGAATGAAAATTCCAACACAGCTTCTCGTGCAAATTGTACCAATGAAATCTGTTTAATAAAATTAAAATTAAATTTCGAATTTTTATTAAAAAAGACTTTCAAGATAAAATGAAAATTTGCAAAATTATAACAAAGTAAATAAGATTAGAAGAAATTTTGCTTGCTTGAAATGTGCGTAAATTATTTGCATCCTGAATGTGTTTTTAGTTTCAGTAGTTTTAGATTTAATTTAACCTGTATTCCATTAGAACCAATATTTTTAAATTGTTCCACGGTGTCCATAATAAGTTTCAATGATTGTTGAAAGTGAATTTCACTGATATTATGAGAAACACCGATTAAAAACAATACATCAGATTGTGTTTGATCAGATTTATCATTTTCTATTGGACATTTATCTGCAGTGATATCTAATATGCAAATTATTTGCAATCAAAAGTGAATATTTTTTAAATTCTCTTGCATAAAATAAATCAATCATGTCAATTTTAATTGTTTGCAAAGTTTTTTTGGTTTCAAAATATATCAAAAATTTTTTATTTGAGAAATAACATAACGTTTCTATCTTTAGTAATTCGTGCTAAAACTATGTTTTGTGACACTTTTATATTTTCAGAATTTTAAGGAAGAAAATTTTGAATTATGGATAAGTTACCTTCGTCGAAAGCAATGATATCGCAATCGATCAATTCGTTAACGTTTATTTCGCTTGTGGTCTGTATCAGTGATGGCTACAAGTTTTAATCAGTGGTCATTAAAAATTTCAGACGATTACCAATCAGTCATATTTACTTGTCACTTTTGAAAAATTTGAATAGATATAAGTGGGAGTGAAAGTAATTACTAGTTTGAATAGAAATCCTGAAATCGTAAGCGGACCTGATGTTCTGTTATTTGAACACGAAAATTATGACATTCTTACAGTTTTAGTTGTGAAACTTTAAAGTTTTTTATTTAAATTTTATCTTCAAATATTGCTTTCAGAAATGTTTACCTCATCGTTCATTACTTTAAATCCGATTGGATCGGACGATAGTTCTTGTGATCGAGTAAATTGAATATTCTCCGGTAATTGAGTATTAATCGATGTTCTGAATTCAGATTTCAGGGCTTCGCTTTTCTCTTGTTCAGATGCCGTAAATAGTGTATCGGTATTTAAAAATGAGGAATCCATCGATTCTATGTAATCTGGCTCAGAAGTTACCGAATCATGTTCTGGAATGAAGAATATGCCTGGAGGGGTAATTTTGTCTTCTCGAATGGTAAGATCAGGGAGGATTATTTTATCGTTCGAATTAAATTCAACTTGAAAAGGCTTTCTAAATTGTGTTTCCTGTGGAACTTCCGCTGATCGATAAGATGAAGCACTTTTTACGATTGCTTCTCTTGCGACAAACATTGCTTCAGCTTCCGAAGAATCTGAAGGTTGGGTTTCTTGCAGTCTATCAATCCGTTCTCCAACTGAAATACGTGGCATCGGGTGGACTGGTGAAGCTTTACTTTGAGACCATTGCTCATCCAGAATCTCTCGATCACCTATCCTAATAAAATTAACCGGAGGCATTGGTCGAGAATATAATGTTCCATTTCCAGAATTATTTTTTGGTTCAGTAATATTTTCAACCAAGGTTCTACCGGAATTGGGCATTTCAATTTTTGTTTCTGACGATCGATCATCGAGTGCCGGTGGTGATAGTTTTATTCCAACATAAGCTGATCCATCAGAGTTTTTTCTGTTGGGAAAAATTATCAGTCCCGGTTTTGAAGAAGTTGTAGTAGAAGTTGAAAATGAATGGAAGGAAGAGATGCCATCAGGAATAGTAGTATGATCAGTGGGTGAAAAAATGACAGTTTTCGGTAAGTCGGTTACACTCTCTGTAATCCAACTAACTGCAGAAGTTTGTGTGGTTGAGCTTGCAAATTTATTGGAGTAATTATATTCGTCTAATATTTGAGGACGGCTAAAATCAATCAATGCTGATGCAGAATTTTGTTGGCTCATTGTAATAGCTGGAGTTTGTTTTAATAACATTTCTTTGCCACTAATCGAAATTGCTGTTGTAGCAGAAGGAGAAATCTCGAAATCTGGAACTACTGTACTTGTTTTCATGGAAGGAGAATTGGTCAAGAAAGCCGAATAGTCTACTATGTGACTCGATGCTAAATTTCCGGTTCTATGACCAGCTAAATTCAAATTTCGATTAATGATATGAGTGGGTGCTAAAAATTCGATTTCTCTTCCCGTTAAATTCACGATAGCTCCTCTCCTTCTATCAAAAGCATAAGTATTTTCATCTATCATTGATAAGGTATCAACATTTGATTTATACAGTGTTGGATCGATTTCTTCAAATAATATCTTTTCAAGATTTTTGGCTTCTTCCTGAAAAATATCAAAGTGCAAGCAAGAACTTAAAATCTTTAACTTTTTTTTGAGAAATTTTCATTAAAGATTATAAGTTCTTAAGATTTCATTTCAAAAAGAAATCAAGCATGGAATATATTTAAAATTTTTTTAATTTCAAGCAAAAAATTTGATGAAGCATACTTTTTCGCTGGGAACTTACTAAATCTGCTCGAACAGTTTTTCCTGTTGATGTAATGGAACTTCCTTTAGCATTATGTATATTTGTACTTTGTAAATTTCTTGAATTTTCGTTATTGTTATGAGAAAAATCATCGCGTAACAGTGAGTTGAATGTTTTGAGCGGATTCTGCGCCATCTCCGCTTTTGCATTTAATCCATCATTAATGAATGTTACTTCCTACAATTCAATTCAATCCGTTATGCGCATTTTTAAATTTTCAAAAGAAATTCATATAATACTCACTTCATTATTGATCGTTGACGACAGATGGTGATTATTGCTCATTTTATCAACGGTACCTTTTTCAAGATCAATTTTGAGTGATATGGGATTTTGTTGACTGCCTAACAGTAATGTATTATTTCCTGCAATATATTTACTTTAGGATTCCAGAAAGGATAAAAGAGCAAACTTACATAGTGTGAAAGTAATGAGAAGTGTGCCGACAGATATGGTTGGAGAAAAAGTTTTTTTTACCTGTTTCTTTATTATGAAGATCATTGATTCCCGTGTTTGAGTTAATGGGAGATCTGTTGGAATTAACTAGAAATAATTGAATAAACACATTATTGATTGATTTGTCCATCAAGTTTTTACTAATTTTTTGTTGATTTTCATCATTTTCGTTCGATCTGAATGTTCTATCGATGTACTGTTGAGGGTCATAGTTAAATGGTAGATTATAGTTAGGTGCTGTTGTAGCATTTATATAAGTTAGTATTGCCTGAAATTAATTTTGAACAAAATTAAGGAAGTAAATTTAGGATCAAAAAAAAATCTGAAGATTTTTAGGAACTAAATTTGACCATTGCAAACTGCATAAGTTACTGAGAATTCCATTTTAGAGTTTGATTACATTAATTTTTACATTCAATTAAATCACTTGATAACTGTGATCATTTCAGAATATTAATTATGATATCAATTTATAAACAATCCCTATGGAAATCTGAATTAAAGGCAAATCAGTGTTAATTTTTATTAATGGATCAATCAAAAATTATCTTCAAGATCAAAGACTACAAGAATGAGAATTCAGCAAGGATCTTTTCTTCTCTGCATGATGGACATTTTCATGAAACAAAGATTTCAACGAAACAAAGATGAAATAATTTTATTGGCAGGGTCATTCAATGACCTCTTGCAATTGTGTTTAATTATAAAATCCCACTTCACTTTTTCTCTCAAATATTGTTTAGTGATAATTTAAAGACCGGAAGAATTAAAACGTTACAAACCCTCTAAATTGCTTAAATTCTATTATTATTTCATCCGTAAGATCAAAAGCTTATTTACCATCTTTACCATTTTTTTCACATTATCAACTCACTTGATCCTTTGCTTACTTATTTCAATTAAGATATGAATTCAAGAATTGGAAAAGCGAGAAATTTCTGATGATATAATTTAAGATTTAAGTTTAATTTTCAATTAACAAAATTTCTCATTTGGGGAATCTTGTTAAACGATATTAAACACAAACATAGGCATTTAGAAAATTGATAAATTTTTATGAACAAATAAAACTTTTATACTTACAATTATTAAAAAATGTGTTGCCGTCTTTCGTGTAATTCGTTGCATTTCAAAATAGGAGTACTTTATAAACTGCAAAATTTGCACACATTATTACATGCACTTCCATAATATTAGCGCGTATGAAGGAAAAAGCTTAAAATAGAAGATAGAATTGAATAATTAAATTATTAGCTCTAAAGTCTCAAATTATTAAATTTAACAGTTTGATAAACTATAAAAGATCTGGAAAATTATGATAATAATTTCATGTAATAAGAGGTGCACAATTGATAACGATGAAAAATTTCTAGATGGTAATAAACGATCTTTTATCTAAGATTATTGAAACAATCATTCTTAATTAGCAAAACGAGTTATATTATAATTAAGCAGAAAATAATCAAATTATAGTAATTTCATGAAAACTATCATAAAATCTGGAATTTAAACAAAAAATCTCAAAAATTGCTAACAACATATTATTTAAACTGAATTAATAAACTTGTTTTTTAATTCTATAAAATCCCATAACTATCATGGACATTAGATTTACATGTGCAAAACGACAAAATATATTGTAAGATATAAAGGCGGTTATCGAGCTGGATTAGGTGATATTGTGACGAATGACGTAATCACTGTCGTCTCCTCTGATAAACGATCACTGTCACTAATTGAGATAACGACAAGCATTTTATTTCCCATTCAAATTCCAACTCTACTCGATAGAAATCGCTATCATCAAGATTGGAAAAGATTTTCAAAGTTTTTCCAGAATAATCTTTCTGGTATTTTTAAGTTAAAATAAATCAATAATTCAGTAAAATGAAACAATTTATTCTATAAATAGAATTATAATACTATAAATATTATTTTTTTGCTATAAAACAATGAAATAATTTACTCCTGTCAATAGGATTAGAGTACTATAAATGTTGCTAATTTACTAATTAATGATGCACAGTTAAATTGGCGAGTTACAAAATTAGTAACATTTTTAAGCTACCAAGAAATTGGCTTGTTAATTAATTATTAGAGAAAAAAGCTTTTAGTGGAAGCAAAAAATAAAAAGAATAGTAAAAGTCGGATGATAATACAAAAAAAGGAGACGATTTGCTTTGCTAATTCAATGCTTCATTGTAAATTTAAAATCTAAAAATATGAAAATTTTCAGTACAAAGCATTTTTTAAAATGAATCCTTTTCTAGAAAGATTAGAAAATCTCCAAAATTTCCCTTCAAATGTTTCTAATAATTTCGGATTATCCAATGAAATTGTGCGCATAGAATTTTTCATTTTCAAAGTACATTCATATCCAATTTATCCACTTTCAAAATTCTTCTTTGAGTTTTTAAATTTCATTTCATATAAATGATTACAAATTCGATACTATAAATAATTTGAGAATGGCATCAGAATTTAAACAATTTAAATGTCAGAAAAAACCTTGAAAAACAGCATATGATTTTTGTCTCAATTTGCCAAGAAATTGGCAAATTCTTTTTCAATGAATTTTCTAAATTTTAAGCACATTATTGTCTTTCTCGATTCTCAACAAAAGCATGAAAATTTAATGATAATCAGAAGAATGATTGCAATCAATTTATGATTTTTAGAGTTGTAGTTTATATTTGACTGCAGTCTTTTCCAGAAGCTTGGAGTTTCGAATTTTAAAATTAAATAGTTCTACTTCAGGCATGTTCAAAAAAAATCTTTCAATTTACTTTACAAGCTTTAATCATTGTACTTCTAAATAAGTGCTTTAATAGCTCCTTCGAATTATATTCTGACTACAATTTAAAATTCCTCTAAATAAGTTTGAAAGCATATTTCAATTAAAATAACAGCTATGATAATCAATAATCGATATCAGCCAGATGTTATCCTGATTAATGATTAGGATACCTTATTGATCAATATCATTCAAAGAAAATTCACTTTTTAATGTACATTGATTTACTAATCACATCTCCTAGACAGATAGCGAATCTACATTAAGATTTCAAAAATTCAGATGATTATGATTTGCAGAAAAAAAATTCAAATCATTGTGATAAAAATAATCATGATTTGCACTTCTTCTTTATCTAATCACTAGAATGATTACCACAAGCATGTCTTATAATCCAGTTCGGAAGTAATCTGTCTTGCTTGAAGAACAACTTAAAATGGTGATTTTTTTTTCAATCAATGAGATACATTTATTAAACTTCTTAAGCTTTCTCATTTATTTTAAATGCTAAACAACAGCGAATTGGTTGGCATTCAGTTTTTCGTGGTCAACGATCATCATCTCTTCAAGGCTTTTGTCTCACTCCTAAAACTTTTCGAACCTGGATTACTTCTTAGGCCAATGTTTTACTGATATTGCAAATTATTTGTTAGTATTCTTATCTCATTAAAAAATTCGAAAAAATTTTTCCTTCTACTAAAACTGCTAGACTGATTTAAAGTTTCTCAAAATAGAAACGCACATATTTTGCCAATCAAAACTTCGAAGATTAATTTAACAAAAAAAAAGATTCAAAAATACCGAGGCCTCATTGTTTCTTCCTCAACTCCGCTATTTCAACATATTCAATTATCATTTAAATATACTAATTAAAATATAGCATAATTTCAGAATATTTCAAAATGCATAAGTTATAATTGTGCTTTGATTAATTTATTTTTTCTGCAATATTTTACTCATCGACAACCTACGGTCAGCAAAATTATTGCAAAATTTTTGTTTACAACAACAAGATTTGTGAAATTTAAGAAAAAGAAAATTTTTGAAATCAGTCGGGAAATAATTGAAGTGATTTGTAACTGTCAAAATCATTTCTCATTGACCTTTCACTTCTCCCAACTTCTCTCAAATTTTCACATATCGCCGCCTTTTCAACACTCTTCCTTCAGCATTTATTTTCACCAATTGTTACTTTTCCTTCAGTGCTATCCAATTCCTCTTCTCGTCGATCATATCTTTTATCTTACGACAAAAAAGACCGGTCATTCTTGCCTTTCAATTATCGTGATGGGGTCTGTTTATTTTGCAGAATTCGATTCAAAATAAATGAATTGCTGCATTGAACAATTGTCCGATTGAAATGGATTTATCCGGAAAATTTAGTGGATTTTGAGTGCAAAAGAGTGCAAACTGCTCTAAAATTAATTGCATTTATAGTGACAAAAAGGGAATTTCCGATCGGAGATTCATTCTTTGATTGTTCGATTTTTAGTCTTTCATCAAATACGTATTTGTTCAGTTGTACTGATCTATGGGAGGCAACGAGTACTATGAAAAAAATTCTTCCTCATAAACAATACTTAAAATCAATAAGTTCTAACTTATCTGTCCAGTCTTAAAACATTTCACAGCCATGACATAAAATGCCATTCATGAGGACTTGAATGATAAATGAATTTCATTGAATTTTAATGATTAAAATAACAAGTGGTGAAATACGGAATATCAATTAATCCATTATGAATCATCACCACAACTCTAATTGTTGTCTGAATTGTTGGAAGTGAATTGACCAATTTATTCGTTTTATCTTACCAACAGTAATTCTTATGCAAATTCCATGTTAATATTTGATTAAAATTATTATCACTTCCATTTCCTTAGTGATATACAACGATACATTATTTTAAAAGGAAGCATTGCTTGATTGAAGAAATTTCTTTGAATCGGTTGTACAACTAAAATGGTATGGTCGTTCATATGTTTTTGAAAATTTCTTCAGATAACATTGAGCAAGCACTGAAGAAGAATTTGCTATTCGATAATCTAACCAGCCATTATCAGTAATATCTCTTAATATGTTAAATAATACATTTATTTGTACAATTACATATACATACTCATATATTTATTTCATTATATATATATATATATTTCAATTTCATTGCACGAAATGTCGATTTCAGAGTTTTAATTTCCAAAAGTTTGTTAGGCTTCCAAACAATCTTGTTTAGAGATTTAAAAGCATTGCTCTAAATTGACTTTTATAGCTCCTTAACTTGATCCTTCTGTTTTTTTGAAATCACTTTTTAGAACATTTTTCCAATTAGAACACTGATAAGACTTATGAAGTTACTAGGCCAGCCAAGAATACAATGTTTCTTGCCAGCGCAATATGTGAGGACATTATTTGACGGATAGCTTCATGAATTTATTTCAAAATCAAAATCACTCCATTCCATTATCATTCAAACATCAGTAAAGATATTCGGGCATTTTTTGTCTTCCAAAAAATTGAAAGAGAAATTTACAAGTAAATTTATATATCTTAAATGATTCATATTAATTCTCTTATTTAATTAATACATATTAGCAAAGAAATGTATGATTAACTTTGCACAATTTTAAAAGAAAAGTGAAATCCATAATGAACAAAATATGTCAACATTTGTTTATCTTCATTCAAATTTGAAGCAAAAATTTTCCTAAATACTAATGCTACCTGTTTGTAAATAATGTTAAAAGTTCGGGATGATAAAATTATACGAAACGGTGATAATCACTGTCATCATCACTTTGTTGCCACTTATCTTCCTTGCGCCAATGATTACTTTTGAATTCCTGGAAAGAAAGCGACAAAAGATGTTTCAATTTCTGCTTGAATTCAGACCAAAAAATTTTGTTTTCTCGGAGGTTAGCTGTATTACAACTTTTTGAAATTTTCATCACTTTATTTCATATTTTCACCGATAATTGAAATAATAGAATTGTTCAAAATTCAGAAAACAGCACCAATCGAATAAAACATCACAATTTGGCTAAAAAACCATCCACATGATTATCATAGTTTTTACAAAATAATTTTTCCTGCTTTTAATTTCATAACTCTATGAAAAAGGATTGGAAGAATATTTTACGATCTACCACGTCAATCACTTAATCTAATTATTAATTTTACTGATAATTTTTTTCTATCATCTAATTTACAATAAGGTATTGCTTAATTTAATTAAGTCTAATTTTAGCAGTCACTATGATTGATATCATTTCACAAATTCAAAATGAAATATTTTTGGAAGAAAATTTCAGAGTAGCATTTCGGATGATCAATTCAAAAAGGAAAAGCAATTGAGTGAAAATGTTAATCGTAGCAGAGAAGAAATCCGTGCCATCTTATCAGCTCGAAATCATTTATCACCCAGAGAATTACGTAAGTGCAAATCGCAGATGCTACCATGTGTCATTCACGTCATCCATGCGTTTTTTAGCTGAAAATGAATTTTTGAAAGGAAGCAATTTTAGTGTCGTTGATGTGCACATCACCCACGCAGCAATCAAGCTCGTGCATTGCGAAAAGAAAAAGTGCAAAAAAGCTTAGGAGATATAGAAGAAATGTTATCACTGATAGCACTGATATGCATGTTTTGTCGAGAAAACATTCAAGTAGTACGAGTTCAAGCGAATCGACTAGTAGCACAAAAAAATCAAGCACCACAATTGATAAATTCGAAAAATTATCTGTCGGAAGAGATGTGAATTCGAAAGCAGCGGAATCAACAAAATCTTTCTCAGAATCGGAATCCAAAAACCTACTTAAGCCGAAAAGTTAATTCATTTCTATTGTAATTACCATCATAAAGAATATATTACCTTTTAAAAACTTATCGGTACATTCTTTATGATCCCTGTTGTCATTGCATTTACTATCACTGCTTCTAAAACTATTTTACTAAATAATTACTTTCATAACAGGAACCGAGGTGTCGCGAATTTCGATTCGCGAAACTTCAACCATACAAA